>JALIZF010000924.1:0-106177 GCA_029948255.1 Telmatactis stephensoni
TCACATTTGTTGTAAAGAAAATGTATTAATCTTTACAAAAGATTCGATTGACAAGTTATTTTGGTCGGTGAGTTCGATTGGATGGTGAGTTCCATTGTGTTCGATTACCGAAATCAATCACTTTCAATCAAACGATTGAAGAAGGACCACAGGCAGCCCAAGCAGTCGACATGTACTTATTAAAATATGGCGGCTTTTCCTTCTTTTTCCTATATTTTTAATCAACAAGTGGATTTATTATTACAATTTTATTCCTTTTATCAATAAATTTTAATTTTTAGACATTATTGGGCGGGATAATTTTCGAACTGACCGGAGACTACCTGTCAATAGCTATTTTAGATTTCACACGAGCGCGGAATGGCTATTTTGAGTGCTATTTTTAGCTATCACTCAATTGTCAAACTGGTGCCAATAGATGATATTGATAGGCGAATTTCTCGCAAAAAATGACAAATTTTTAATCAAAGCGCCTTTGGCTAACACGTGGATATTTTTTGACAGCATTGAGATTCCTCTAGGAAAATTATATGCATTTTAATAATAGAAATAGAAGGTTTATAGTGTTAAGATAAGCTTAATAGCGTGACACAAGATGGATAGTGTAATGTTACAAAGGAAAAGCTGACATATCAAGCAAGTTCACTAGTGGGGTCGGTCTGATGAAATTCTATTAGTGTTGATGTAACTGATGTAACAGCTCTAAATGTTAATATTAACCAAACCAAGTCACTAAAAATTTGCCACAGATTTCTCTTCCTTAAAGAAAAACAGCATTAAAGAGCTTCAAAGCCATTCACAACTACGATCTTCAATGTTTCTGTGCTGCGAATTGATCATTTTGAAATACAAATTCTTTCTGATGAGGCAATCTGTATCAAAGTACCGATTGCCAAGAAATTAGTTATTGATAAATTTTTTAAAAAAATTTAGTAGAAAAAGCATGTTTTTGTGTGTTTTAGAAGCCAACACTAGATCTGTTCCTTCTTATCCGCCAGCCATCATGAATTTTTATCATACCAAAGTGCACGTCTTAGCCTACTATATATGAGTGATATCGAGTCCCCACAATAACTCGTTTCTATGCTTCACATATCAACGAGTTAAAAACGAATTGCGAAGATATTCGATTTTTATAGCCTTGCCGCGATTTGTCTGGTTCTTGCGCAAAGTGGCTCTTAATATTCAATCCACAACTTATTAAAAAGACAGCTTGTTACATTGGTTACATTGGCGATATTTGCAGTGGGATTCTCGCGCGACAAGTTCTCGAATCGACGTTGGATTTCAAAAGATCAGAAGCAAAGCTTACGATTTTCTGCACTATGCTGTAGTTTCACTTTGAAAGGCTTTTAAACAAATTACGTTCACTGAATCTACTTTTGCTGTGCATGTGTGGAAAGCTTAACGTTTGACGATTCGAAATATGTATGCCACTTCCCTATAACTGCTTGATTTTTTTGTTTTTCAAATAATCTTTTGAGTTTGAAAAATTCAGTAATAAAATACAACTTTTTATCCTAGTATACCTGATTTTACTAATTTTTTACAGTGGCGGATCTAGCATTTTGACTGAGTAGTTTCCAACTCGACCGAAACTTAAATATGTCATTAAATCGGTCCTATGATACCATAACACTTTGCATATTGTGGACATTAGCACGTACAATAAACACAATTCAATGACATTGCTACAATTTTCAAATTCATGCGAACTCAGATATATACTGATGTGGGCTTCCTTCAAAATTATTCATCAAGAATACGAATATCTAGTTAATAGGGAAACTATATTTCGCTGTTACGATCGCCCTCCCTAGGCTAGATTTTAGAGATCTTTGTAAGTATTGTTTGGTTGGTTATTTGAAGTGAGAGAAGCAAGAAACCAAATTTCAACTTATCGATTGAATCCATCGATATTTCAGTAAAACAACTCTAATATAAATACTTCAGCTATCAATATAAATAAAGCTTACCAGAGAAAACTATTACCTCAAGCGTAAACTTCGAGCTTAGTATTTGCCGAATTTCCTTGTTTACGTTGAATTTCAATCCCAGCAGTTCCACAATTGAAGAATAAAGCTCCCTCATGTTGTTCAATTTCGTTCGTTGCAAGTTCCAAACACACTATACAAAAGAAAACCTCACCAGGGTAGGCTGGCCTTTTTATACTTTTGTCGGTAGTTTCTGGACTAGTTCACGCCGATTTTAGCCAATCAGAATCAAGTTGGAATGGTAAATTTAACTCACTAGCATGAAAGTTTTACTTCCGTAAACTACTTTGGAAACTACTTCCTCTTTGGAAACTACTTGACCACCCTGTCAACTTCCGGAAACTACTTCGGAAACTACTTGACCACCCGGTCAATTTCCGGTCTGGTAGTTCACACAGGAAAACCAAACTGTTGACTAAATCACACGTACGATAGCTAGACATTCCTGTGGGACCCCTCCCTCGCCAAAACTTAAAAAGGCTACAAAATGAGCCTGGGAACAAGAAAGTGTGGATTTCCTGTGGAAGTAATTCAAAATGGCGTCTAAACAAAGGTAAACTACGGTTTAACTTATTCCATTTATATTTTTTATTTGTATCATTTAAATGTTTCTTTTTTCCGGGAAAAATCTGAGTAGTTTCCGGAAACTATGTGAACTATTCTGGATCCGCCCCTGTTTTATAAAATATCTTGCGTATCTTCTTCGAAAATTTCAACCACGAAGGATCTCCCGGTATACTAAAATAGATCGTTTCCATAGTCATTACTTTACAAACACTCCAAATATCATTCAAAAATATTACAACATGGATGAGTTATAAGGAAAATATACTACACTTTTGTTTAATCTACGGATTTGGGCACAATTAATAACTTTGGTCTGGCATTTTGTTTCGGTCAAAAAAATCCACAATCAATTGATTTTGACTCGTTTAAGATCAAGTTTCGATCAATTATTAAAGAAAACCGCTGACAAATTCAATGCTGGCTCATTGAAAATACCTTCCATAGCGACGAAACTTCTCGTGGAAAGAAACACCGCAGAGAAATAAAACCTTTTTAGATTGTTCATTATTATGAAAAGTATAAAAAAGCAAAGTTTCAGCTTGTTTTATTCCTTCAGACTTTACTCCTACCTTAAACCTTGTTTCAATAACTTGTCGCGCGATCGCAATGCAAATATCGCCAGTGTAAACGGGCCTGTAAGATACGTATTCTCATGGTTGTCACCCCCGACTCCATTGATCCATTCAGTATTCTATCGAGTATTAATAATAATAATGACCTTTTTAATGGAAAATTTCACTGATATCCTAAATTATATATTAGAGAAGCTGCAATTTGAAGGGTGACAATTTTAACTGCGATTTTAAGAACAAATATGCTTTGTTTTGACATGTCTTTGGTCCTAAACCAAATATATGAGTCAATTCAGAACTTATCTCTATCTCCGCGGTCCTAACTCGACTCCAACTCTAGTCCAACTCTAGTCCAACTCTAACTCGGGACACAGCAGCAGAAATGGGAAAATTTCTTAATAATTACGTTAGTTTTAATATCCTGAAGGTATATATCTGTCAGCAAATTGTCAATAAATTACGAGCTGTACGCATAGTCTTGTTTTCCTTTCTTTCTGTACGTCATTGAGCGAGCCTTCAGAAAATTCCCCACAACTAACTCGTTTCCTATCAACGAGATAAAAAGCGTTATTTTTTTGTCAGGCGTTAGAAAAAGAAAGCGGTGAAAATCGTACGGCGAACAACAGATAACAACACGGTGCTGATATGCTACAACATTGTTTTTTGTTGCTTCTATATCTCAAGCTAACGGCCTTAAAAATAAGTACAGGCACTTCATGATTGAGGGTTCAAGTCCTGTGTTGCGAGTGACTAGATGTTTTCATCAAAGCCAAACTATAAAATACACAATTAAGTTTGAGCCAAAGCCTGGTATTTATGAGCGTTAGCTATAAAAGCGTTCGAAAGAAACAGCCGCATTTAGCCGCTATATCTCAAGCTAACAGCCTTAAAAATAAGTACAAGTACTTCATGTTTGAGGGTTCAAGTCCTGTGTAGCGAGTGACTAGAGCTTTTCATCAAATCCAAACTATAAAATACACAATTAAGTTTGAGCCAAAGCCTGGTATCTATGGGCGTTAGCTATAAAGCGTTAGAAAGAAACAGCCACAATTAGAGTCATAGCGTTAGGCGCTAGAAAAAAATAAACCGTTAGAAATGCTATTACCAACCGTTTGAGATTTTGCCCAAAGCCCAAAGCGAGGGGTTCCACTCAAAAAGTCTGTTTGAAATACTTTGTTCAAAGCGTCAGCCAGCTTACTAAACTGTCAGAGGTCGTTTGAGATCACATTCTAACGAGTAATTGATATATCCATCTAACGATAACGATTTGTCCCAATTTTGCCAAGCTGTCCCCATAGGTTATCGATAAGTTTTTACGGGCTATCTAGTTTCTAACTATAACAATTTGTAAGCGATGGGGCTTTTTGGTGTGTCCGAACTAAACGGCCGTTAAAAACTCCCACTTCTTTATATAATATCTCTAGTTTATATAATTGAAAATAGCCCATTATATAGTTACTGGATCCTATTATCGCTAAAGATATCTTTGCATAAAGCTCAAATTCTTTAGTTATATATCGCAATCTTTTTAGTTGACCAACAAAAGTAAGACCTTGCATAAGGAATGTATGCCGGACATGTTTTACTTGAGGATTATTGTCTAAATTGTTCAGTTTAATGTTCAGTTTCAGAATTAAATAGTAGTTGCTCTAACCAGAAATGTGATCGAATCTAACCAAACGAGAGCTTTTCGCCTAGCAGTGCAAACAGATCCATTTAAGCAGTGTTTCTATATGCTTTTTGTGGCAGTAAAACTCGACATTTGTCACTGTCATTAGAGGACAGAATCAAAGGTGTACGTAACAATGTTCACGTTCAAACATAAAGCTTTTCTCACTAAAAGACCTACTTCTACCTGCTATTGCTTTGTAGTGGGAATTCGCGCAAATCTATTTTGAAGGCTTAGACGGTGATGGAATTAATAGCGGAAAAGGGTCTTCATTCACCTTAATTAAACATTTCGATCTCTGCTCGACACTGCCCGACCCAAAACCTATATCTAAACGGTCTACAATCTTGAAGAATCAATTTATATTCAACAAAAATCGTCTTACTTTCTAAGTTTTTTGAGATCGATACACATTTCATTTATCTTAGCACACAATTTGATTTATTTGGTTTAAGAATATTCTTTAAAGAAAATGATTCATTATCACCATTTAATTAATGTGACTAATATTACCTTGCAGCTATTTCATCCCGATTACAGCCAGGAATCCAAATTTCGCTAAAGAACCTAGTCAGTTATGTCCTCTGTATTTCATTAAGGGGCATGCATCACGCCATGTCAGTACAAACCGTTTGTTTGCTTGAGATCTTGATATCTTTCCTTTTATCTTTGTTTTCAATTTAGTTTGTTTGGACATGCATGTAAAGGCGCCTCTGGCATGCATGACTCCGAAGTACATCAAGCCACCGACCAAACGGTCTACTCTACGCGAATAGTGGAGTGGGTTCTTTAACGTCCCTCCTTGACGGAGTGGGAGTGGGGAGAGACAGGACCTACGATTTAACGTCCTTGTCCGAGAATACGGCTTCAAGTGTGTAATACGGCCGGGTATTTGCACTCAAATTTGACCATATATGGTAAAATGACTTAAAAGTCGCATGATAAATATATATAGTTTTGTTAATCTTGGAAGTACAATCTCCAGGGAATTTGCTTCATTTATATCGCAACGCCCCCCCCCCCCCCCCCCCCCCAAATTCTTTCATCCTGCTTCTGGTGGCCATTTACGAGGTCAACTACATTTTTGTACTGGCCCATCACGCTTGTTCAGACAATGCGTGACGGTGGGTAACGTCTGTTGAAAATAAACAAATCAAAATCCTATTTATTTCCATTGACATGATTTTACAAGACATGGCCTGCCAAAGAATATTCTATCCCCTTTGCATAAGTTGGCCTACTCTAGGAACTAAACTCGCCTTAACTTGCCTAAACTCGCAGTGTTGATGCTTTGATTTTCTTTTAAACCGCCTAAACTCGCCTTAACTCGCCGGACAAAACTCGATGCGAGTAAGGGCGAGTGTAGATCAAAGAGTAGGCCTAGCTGATGTATTATGAGTGAATAAACCACGAAGCATTGATAATACTCTCAAATAAAAATTCTTTCATAATTCATATTATTCTTCCGGTTGAACACCATGATAACCTGTACCCTTCGGCACCCCAAATTAGATTTTATTGATACAGAGATGTTATTCCAAATACTTCACATTCCTTGCAGTCGATGTGGACATGTTCGTTACGGCTGAGTACGTCTACCGACTTCAGTACTAGTTAGCGCTGATTGGCTGATTCGTTTTCTCTTACAGGAGTTATGAATTCCCATGGCAGATAATGACATGAGGGATTACAACTCCCCAAGGTAATTTTATCTTGTCTTCACACCTACTGTTGACACAGATTAACCCATTCCTAAGGTTACCGCCTCTTTACAAGAAAAAGACGGCCAACTGAGCTCAAATTCATTTCAACAAATATGTCTGCGAATGAAAAAGTTAGTCAGTCCCAAGGACATGAATCGGTCCAGTTTAGGAGGCCACTTCTACAACAACAAAGCGCCCCGAGAGGACACGAATTAAATGAAGTGATGAATCGTTCGCCGTCGAATTTCCCGACAAATTCTAATCAGGCAGCTAAGTTTGTGCCACCACCGCTCGTAAGGCAGAACGCTCTTCGCGGCGCTGAGCTCCTTCGATTTATGGGTTGTTCGATGAACGAGGAATAACAAGTTCGATCAAAACTAGACAAACGGCTCTTTTAGGAGCCATCAATTATTATGAAGTTATGACTACACCATGCTTATGTTTACTGTTCTCAAGTTAAACAAATGAACAAATGAATCTTTTTAGTAATAAACTTTGTTTAGCTTTGTCAACTTTGTCAAGCTTTAAAGACATTTTTATGGGGTTTGAAGGCAAAATAACTAGCCCAGAGGTAAAATAAACTCAAAAGCTATCTTTATTGAGTAGTTATTTGAAAATGTTCTGTAAAATCTAGACTTTGGAAGACACGTTTTAGTCATTTTAGACTTAGGTGAAACTCAAGCGTTAACGGTATTTGTAACACAGGAATCCCAAAAGCCTGTGGGCAGACCTTGAAAAATCGAATTCCTTCAAACTTTGCCAGATAATAGCATTTAGGGTACTAGTAAAAACAAAATATATCCAAGAGTCCTTGGCCCTTTATTTTTCGAGAGCAGAGGCAATTTTGATTTCTGAGTCTCGGAAGCGTCAGAAATCAAAATGTTTCTAGTTTATTTCTAACTTGGATTGTTTGTATGACTTTATGGCTGCAAAGAATAGGTAGTTATCTAGATTTTTCTAGATTTCATGAAATTTTGGATAAATTTCCTTAAATGCAGCATATTTTACGAATCTTTGAATATTTGGAACTTTTATGCAAATTCTTAGACCTCCAAAATAGCCCAACTTTACGCTCAAATTTCTCAGGATGATCTTGAACTTAAAAATACTTTCAGAAGAAAGACCAACATATATGCTCAACATGTCTGCTTTTGTTATGTGAAATAAAATGTTGGGGCTACTCAAAACCAGTGTTTACAGCTAGCTGAGTTACGAAGAAGCTGAACTTGTAAACATAGCCCTAGACGGGGAAAAAATTGCTACCTCCAGGGGGTTAGGGTGGTGACAAATGTTTTTCCCGTTGAAAAAAATATAGCTCAATTTCAAAGAAAATTTTGAAAATCAAACTAAAACATCAATTACACAGTATGAGAAAACATTTATGCGACATATATTTTGTTTTTACTAGGACCGTAAATGCTATTATCTGGCAAAGTTTGAAGGAAGGTCTGCCGACCATGTTCGGATGACCAAAGAGAGCGTGACAAATTACAGGCGCGAAGCACTTGCTTCGCAAAATTGAAGATTCCTCAAAGTTGTTGGAATTTACAAGTGAAGTAGAGACTAATACAATAAAGTTTAAATATATATTTTGCTATGGTTAAAATATAGGGCAAAATTGGCCTCAAAAGGTACGGAAAATCGAACATAAATTATACCTTCTGCCTCTACCTCTATACCTTGTCGGAATTTACAAGTGTAGTAGAGACTAATACTATAAAGTTTAAACATATATTTTGCTATGGTTAAAATATAGGGCAAAATTGGCCTCAAAAGGTACGGAAAATCGAACATAAATTATACCTTCTGCCACAGATTCGGCTTGATTGCAAGAAAAGTTTAAAATAATGCATTGCGGTCGTAGTACGCACGTCATCTGATCAAGTGGGTTGTCGTTGATAGCCTTGTGCTCAATGATCACACACTTTGACAAAAATCCCGAGTATGCAAATTTTGTTTTGACATGTTCGGGTTTAGGTGATAACAATTTCTTGTGGGCGCGCTAAAGAAATATTGAATCAAAACGCCTTGACCAACTTGTGGAAATTTTTTACAGCATTTTATGATAGTTTGGAGTGACATGTCTTCTTTGCCACAGCTGGCGCCATCCCATCGTCAATAAATAAGAAGACATGCCACGAGAAACTATAAAAATTTTGTTTTTTTACCGCGCGAAATAAGCTGATAAACAAATTTCTCCAATGGCAGCATACGCGCGACCGTGGTATGACCTCCTATTTATTGTGGAAAGGTCTGAAACCAAGTAACAAATTGATCAGTTCTGATAAGAACTGTTTGATGTGACTGATGTTTCGACAACCTGTGCGGAAGTCATCTTTAGACTCAACGCGAGACGGGAAGTCATCTTCAGAGTTGATCGACGTAGCTTAAACCAATTTAACGGATTGTAGTGTGATAGAACGGAGAGCCAAGGTAAACTTGTTTTACTTCTAGTACTTTTATATGTGTTGGGATACACTGCTTTGCAGAAGTTTCCTATTTTCCTTTCTAAGAGAAGAAAAACGGAACGGAACCTCTGCCCGGATCTGCAATCGGCCGTCCAAAAGTTTGGACGAATAAATCAACTCAAAACCGGTTTGAAACCCGTTATTTCCTGTTTGAATGGGTACTCATGTCAACAAAGGTCAATGAACACTGCAGCACAGACTTCAGTAAATTTCCACACAAAAGGTACTGTTTCGAGAAAAAATCTGGCCACTTACAAAAGCAGCAATAATCTCCTGGCTTTGATCGGAGTTTTAATTGAGAAAATAAATGAAAAGCTTATTATTTTCCTGGAGTGATTTTCAAGCGTCCGGAAATGATTCAGAATTCAGAATCAGAATTAATTCAGAATCCCTCTCCTCCCTGCAAAAAGCTATTAGCAAAAGCTGTCTACAAAACAAGATGTATGAATATACTACAAAATATTGTTGGAATAAATTTGTCCTTTTTGCAGTGTGACATATATCTCGTTTAGCGCAAAAAAATGAAATAGCCATTTCAATGATAAATGTACCCTTTTTCTTCGTATACGTTTGTCAATTTTTTTCGTTTTTCATGACACAATATGGTGATTAACTGCACATTGCACGAAAAGGCAAACAAGTACTACAGCAAAAGGCAATGCAAAAAACCTTCAAAACATTATATTTTAAACCAGGCGATGGGCGAGCTACGATCGCAAAGCAGTGTGGGATTACATTTGACACTTTTCTTCAAAGTTATGAACTGTGTGTGTCTTCATGGTCGATTTTGAACAAGAAATATTTACTGGATCGACGTGATGTTTTGAGGGTGGTTAGTTGGATAATCACACTATCTTATTCAAGCCATAATTTTATTATATATTTTCTAGATATTTGTGAAGAATTTGAGATTTGTATGTCAATGTTGTAATTTGATGTGGGGTCATTAATCGAGAGATATTTTCTTTATTTTACAGCGATTGATATATCTGAATGCTACATAGCTAGTGTAGTAGAGATATTATTCTTTCTGTTCTTTCCAGCGCACCGCAGCGCACCCCTCGTTTTAACCAAGTTTTATGAATTTGAAAACAATGCTTTTGTAGTCGGATTCTCGCCGAAGTGTCATTAGATATGCCACTTGCCTCCAGGATTTGTGAAGCTAGTAATCCTTATGAAAGACAATAAAAGGGCTAAGATATGAGTAACACTAGCTTTTATATGGCTAATAATGTGCTTCTGGTTTTAAAAAATGATTAACACGAGCATGTATTTTGGCATTATATGTTTCTAAGCTTATTCGTCACGCAACGCTTGACCTCTTGGGTGATAAATAGTGTTGTCATCGGCGTCTTGACGAAAACAAAGATTTTGAGTACCAGCTCAATAATTCAAGCAGATTTCACTACAAGATTTTACATTAACCTATGTACTAACAATTACACAGTAAATAGGATGGAGCCATTTTGGCCCCCAAAAGTGGGCCAAAATTTTGACCCCCCGGTGGCCCCCATAGATGGAGCCATTTTGGCCCACATTTCAGGGCCATATATTTTAGCCCCAATAAGAGAGCTCTTTTGGCCCATTTTAGGTGCCATTTTATGCACTAAATATGACCCCAAAAAGGTAGCCGTTTTAGCCCTTCTATATTTTTAATCAACTTTAGGGGCTATTTTGGCCCCCTTTTTCAAATCATTTTGGCCCTTTTCTGCCGCTTTGGTATCTTTTCTAATCTGTTTCAGCCCTTTCTATGGCTATTTTAGCCCCATTTCTCAGTCCATTTTGGCCATCTTTTTGCCCATTTTAGCCCCATTCTCAAACCATTTTGGCCCATATTATGACCACACCTGTTGAATCTTTAAGAATAGCTCCATAATTGGACAAATTTGAAAGTTAATGACAGAATTGGATTGAGATGTATTTTTAATCAAATTACAATAACAACAATAACATTATTACAAACACTAAAACATATTAAAACAGGCTATTATTATTTTATTGGTGATTGAACAATCACTTTTAACCCTGCCTCCAAAGAACTGCAGAACTGAATACCGAGAGTTAATAGATAATCACTGAGGCACGCAGCATTCGTGGGTATAATGCAGGCAGCTGAGGGCGAAGCCCGAAGCTGCCTGCATTATACCCACGAATGCTGTGTGCCGAAGTGATTATCTTTTATAATTACTGGTCAACTTCATAACCACCAAAACCACCAAAATTGAGGCATTTTATTTATTTTGAAAAGTTGACGTATTGTTTGAGCATGCGTAGTTCTGCTGATTTTATATTTACGTTTTGATGGTAGCGTTTGTCATAACAAAGAAAGGCTACGACACTTAAATCCTGAATGGGGAGCTGGATTTTGAAAAGGCTCTGAAAAGTACTGTGACTGCTAGCTTAGTAGTTACATTACTTTATCATCCTGCAAATCTGGTTCCCCTGTCAGCAAAACACGCTGCATTATTATTAATAATGCTGTGTGATCACAGAATCGCACAGCATTATTAAAAATAATGCCGTCTGCTAGATTAGACAGACGGCATTATTTGCAATAATGCAGCTGCTCTATGCTTTTTCTGTCTGCATTCGTTGGTTTAATGCGGAGAGAAAACAATAGGTTATGAAGTTGAACAGTAATTATATTGTTATAGCAGTTTTATGCATACATTCCTGGGGGCATGGCACTCCATCCGTGACAAGAACTCATGAGCATCTAAAGTTCCCGCATGTGTACAAAGCACTGCTATAACAATCTGCATAGCTATTTCACCATTGCTGATGAATTTCACAGCTTTATATCTATGGAGTGCAGAATTTATAAAGATAATCAATGTTCTGTACAGCCATTTCAATAAATGTCATCCATATAATTGATAAGATAAGAAGCAATTATAAGATAAAGAGTTACAACAAGCTAAATTACAAACTGCAAGTCTAAAATCAAGAAAAGTTCTACTTACAAAAAGGCTGAACATCTTTAAAATTCAAATTATATGCTAAAACTATAGTAACTATGTATCACTCTTTTCTAATACATGGTGAAGTATAAACATTTTGAAGTCTAAATATCTTAAAGTTCCTAGTCAGAACTGCATTTATATAGAATACTACATTTCAAAACATTACTCAGCTGTTTCTTCTTGTAATCTCCAGAATCCTATATGGATATCACATAGACGGTTAGACCTATCGAGTCTTTTAGTATCCTGTGAAGTTGAGCTTGTATATAGGATAGTCTTTTAGAGTTTGAAAGGCTTCAAATGTTGAGAACTCTATAAGTCCTACACTATACGGAATTGATTTTATGCCGACTATATGGATGAGAACTTGAGAGGGTGGGAGGTATAAATGACTATCCGTAGGTTTAGAATAGATATCCATTTCTATTTTGCCATCCACTAAATGCAAGGTTAAATCAAAAAAGTTAATTTAATCCTTGGAATATGTACAAGTAAATTTTATGGTAGGATAAAGACTATTAATGTATTCTGTAAACTCTAATAATTTTTGTTCGCCTAAAGTCCAAAAATCTAAAATATCGTCCCTATATCTCCACCAACACGAAGGTTTAATTTCCCCTGATTTCGCTAACTTATCTATTTCACCCATTGCTAAATCTGCATAGCTACATGCATTCTTAGGACCCATTGCTGTACCATGAATTTGTAAATATGACTTATTCCTAAATTGTGAATTATTATTCTTAAGACAAATCTCAACAGCCTCTAATACACACTTTGTAGACGGTATTTTCGTTATCCTGGTATTTAAAGCGCTTTTTACTGCTGTAAGGCCTAAATTATTATCAATATTAGGAAACATCCCTACTACATCCCATGATACCAAAAGTGTATTATCTGGCAATGGGCCTGATCTATTTAACCTATCTATTCTATTTAACAAATCAGTAGTGTCTCTGACAAATGAAGGCAGTCCATAAGCTAAAGGCTTAAGATAAAATTCTGTAAAAGCTGACAGATTCTCAATGGCTGTGCCACAGCAAGATGTTATTAGCCTAACAGGGTTATTGTCTTTATGTGTTTTTACATTACCAAAAGCTGTTCCTGGTCTTGCTTGCTCGTTGACAACCCACTTAGCAATATCTTCTGTGATCTGCTTCTTCTTAAACCATTTAGACGCCCAGGTTCTAACTTTGTCTAAATGGAGGTCAGTAGGATCTTGTTCCGACCTTTCATAATGTAATGGGTTGTTCAAATGCTCTTCTCAAACTCATGAATAATTAATGACCTTTTGAGCCAACCAGATTGCCTTATTTGATCATGTGGATAGATTTTGAAACCCAATGAAACGCTCGTAGTGTTTCAAATATTTTCCTATCACTAGCGATGGAATGTGTTTTTAATCTGCATCTGAATACCTACACGTTTTAAGCCAATCAAATTGTCTTATTTGATCATGTGCAGTGTTTGAAATATTTTCCTATCTCATGGCCTTTTTCCCTATACTTACCTTGAAATACTAACTTTAGTGACACTAAGGCAACTTGTTTAGAAATATTTACTAATAGAAATCTCATACTAAGTAGCGAATTTTGACGAAAAAAAACTTTTCATGAATCACTGTGAGAGTCGAACCCGAGACCTTCTGCACTCCAATATCCGCCTCTAACCTCTATACCACTTTGTAAACCGATAGAAAACTGTCGACAAAAAAAATCCTTTTGTCCGTCATGATCGGAAGCTTGTTTACTTTACTTTGAATAGATTTGAAAAAGCTATTGTTAAGATTTCCTTATGGGAATTCGCTTAATCAGTAATTCATTATATTATTGGTCATTAATATTCACTTGTTTGAGAAGCCATATCAACAACTCGTGCTTCGTATTTCATCAGGGGATTCAAAACACCTCGAAACAATAAAAGCACTCGGCCTACGGCCTCGTGCTTTCATCATTTTCTCGGTGTTTTGAACCCCTGATGAAACACTCGCTCTCGTTGTTGATATATTACGTCCAAATCAACTTTGAAAGACCTTTTGAGCCAACCAGATTGCCTTATTTGATCATGTGGATAGATTTTGAAACCCAATGAAACACTCGTAGTGTTTGAAATATTTTCCTATCACTAGTGATGGAATGTGTTCTTAATCTGCATCTGAATACCTACACGTTTTAAGCCAATCAAATTGTCTTATTTGATCATGTGCAGTGTTTGAAATATTTTCCTATCTCATGCCCTTTTTCCCTATACTTACCTTGAAATACTAACTTTAGTGACACTAAGGCAACTTGTTTAGAAATATTTACTAATAGAAATCTCATACTAAGTAGCGAATTTTGTCATGAATCACTGTGGGAGTCGAACCCGAGACCTTCTGCACTCCAATATCCGCCTCTAACCTCTATACTATTTTGTAAACCGATAGAAAACTGTCGACCAAAAAATCCTTTTGTCCGTCATGATCGGAAGCTCGTTTACTTTACTTTGAATAGATTTGAAAAGCTATTGTTAAGATTTCCTTATGGGAATTCGCTTAATCAGTAATTCATTATATTATTGGTCATTAATATTCACTTGTTTGAGAAGTTATTCCAAAAAGCTCGTGCTTCGTGTTTCATTAGGGTTCCAAACACTCGAAAACAATAAAAGCACTCGGCCTGCAGCCTCGTGCTTTCAAATGTTTTCTCGTGTTTGGAACCCTAATGAAACACTCGCACTCGTTTTTGAAATATTACATCCATTTTGGTAATGTAGTCTCTCTTTTCCATGATGACAAATCTGGATCCTTTATCTTGCATCCTTATAACCCTGTTGTTGTCAGCTTTCAGTTCTTTTAAAGCAGCTCTTTCTGCCCGTGTCAGATTATCTTTTGCGACCTTCAAATTGTCAGGATTAAACAGTTCTCTTTTAACAGCGGCCAAGAAAACCTCTATCTCCGAGATGCTTGACTTGGGTTGGTTCCAATTTCTTGCCTTACCAGGTACTTGGGGGTACAACTCTTCTTCCTCTGCTGCCTGGTTACCATCTTTTTGTTGTTCGGCTACCTTCCCATGGTGGTGCGCTGTAAGTCTTATCCTCCTCTCGAACCTTTTCCAGTCATCAGTCATCTTCATCCAGTTGACATCTTTAGGGGGTGGGCAGAACTTAGGTCCTTTTCTCATCACCAGTTTTTGCGCCTCTGTTAACGATACATTTGATAAATTTATAGGATCTAACTTATCATCTGCGGAAGTATCACTTTCCCCATCCCTGTGAGTAGCGTCATTACAATTGGACGCACCACTCTTCCGCCTACTAGACCTAATTCTTTTATCAAAACGTCTATTGCGCTTTTTAATAATTGGCTCATTGTTAACACTACTTATGTGCGTGTTACTATTATCTAATGGAAGCAAATTATTAATATCTATTTTAACAGTTTTAGCTAATTTCTTAGACTCATTTTTTGATAAATCAATTTTAAGTTTACTTATCTTTAATTTGATGTCTTTGATAATGGATTCAGCAGCTTCCTTTCCAAGTTCTTGCGTTGCCTCTATCCTCGCACGGCCAAGGTTCCCCACAAGGCTAGTAAGTTCTTTCTTTGTAGCACTATGGATTTCCTTTAACAGGTTGAGTGAAGCAGCGGAAAGGTGCTGCTTACAAGTTCTTTGCAAATCCAAATCGTTAGATAACAAGCAAAGGTTAAATTTCAGTTCAAGTCCTTTTGGAAAACTGCAAATTTGTTACAGCTTGTTAGGATTGTCAAATCGATTTCATATTTGGCAAATCATGTTTTGCGATGGAACGTTCGCCTTTGATGACGTCATCGCGTGACGTCATTACGTGACGTCATCACAACAGAAAAAAGCTATAATCTTCCAGAAAAATATACTTCCAAGAATTTGAAGTACATTCCATGAATCTAGAGGTCAAGTTGCATAGAGTCAAGCATGCGTTTTTAAAAATGTTTTGAAATGACGTTTTTATGAATTTTTGATTGTTGTCAGTACACGATTTTTCTTAATAACTTTCGTACTTCTTAATTTATCGCTAATCCCATGCTTGACTATTTAGAGAAAGCTGTAAAGAAAATGAATATAAAATATTTTTTTTATTTTGATAAAGTCCGCCAAAGATTATAGCTTTTTAAAAGAACCGGAAGTAAAATGTTCTGCGCATGCACTTTTGGCCGTTTTTACAAAGAGTGGTTACCAAGCATTGATCTTCAACTCTCACGTGGAAAATAAAAATTGCAAGAAAATTACGAGGAAAAAATGCAGTTGAATGAAAGGAAACAGAAAACAAATTGCGATTTATTCTTCCATACTTGGTTCTAGAGGAAACAATACAACAATCCCTACATTGTTTTGGATTGTGCGCTAAAATCAAGACCATGAAAAAGCAAATTTTAACGACATGGATCTCGTAGGATCTTGGCGTGTGGATTTCGAAGGTGAGTTTTATAGTTAGCTTTGTTCTTTTTTAAGTCAGGTGAACTTTTTATTCTTATTGAAATAGCATCGTTATACCATTAAAATGTTTGGCAAGTGGGTAGAATGACAAGTTTCGATTTTTCATGTACCTGTCAGTGTGTTTATTATTGTGAGTTATTATATAGTTCTACATAACTTATTTTCACACTAATTGTGCACTACTTACATATTCAATAATTGCTGCCGCTGCGAGCGAGCCTGAAGCGAGCGAGCAAGGCAGCAACCCTAATCCGTTAAAGGGCCTAAATTCTCGATTTCTACCCATAATGCACTTTACTTTTTTACCATAATGCCTCATTTTTTAACAACAATGCTTTGCATGCCCATTGGTATATAAGCGTGATCTGCCATGCGGTTTAAGACTTCGAAGAACGAGAGTACATTAGGTAAAGAAACTGTTTCTTCACAATTACACTGTAATTAAAATGTTATAATAGTAATTAATATTCATCTGTATGAACTATAAAGAAGATCGACGAAGATTGTGATGGGTTAAAAACTATAAAACACCGACGTTTGCTGTACGACTCAGCTATGTGAAAGAATCTTCTCTTAGCATAATTTTCTGAAGCTTTCTCATGATTTTCTATAGCGGTCGTTCGACTTGTTTATAATTTAGCTTTCGCTTCTTTCAGTGATTGACGCACAACACAACTCGATCAGTAAGCTTATATAAGTTTAAATCAGAAGGTTGTCAGTTCGATTTTTGATCCAGCTATATGTCGCCCACAAGGCAAAAAATTTTCGCTTCTTTCAGCGATTAACCTGGTATAGTTCAATCTAGTATATGTTCAGAGTCTGGACATGTTACATGTTTGGTAATCACGTATCCAGTGACATATGGCTTAAAAGCACTACAGGGGGCTATCTTTATTCGTAATATAAGAAATCCATCAAAAGCCGGGCTCCCTGTGAAAATCTTAGTGCTGCAATTTAGGCCGGCCCTAATTAAACGCGATCGCAATTTGATTCAAGTTATTCAAAAACTTTTATAGTAAATTAGCTACCCGAAAGACGATGACAAAATCGATTTCGTGTTTGTTTGAATTATTTGGATGAGAGATAATGTCTAGAATTTCGAACTAAAAACAAAGGAAAACAGCCAGACCTGTAAAGTTTCGCGTAGTGACTGTTCAAAGGAAGAAGAACTTGCCTCGACTTCTGATCGTTTGACTTATTCAACAACAATTGTATTCATTGTATTTAATTGGTGTATGAAAACAACTCTTCTCAAACTCATTAATAATTCATGACTTTATTCACCAATCATCACGTGCATATACTTGGATACCTTGATCCAACTCCGGATGCTAATTAGATCCAACTCCAAGGATTTGAATATCCAAATCCTAGGAGTTGGATCGGATATCCAAATCCAAGGACTTTGGATCTAATTACCATTTCACTATTATTTAAAACACTCGGCTTATAAGTTTTTAATAGCTGCAAAATACCAGTCATTTAATAGAATATCTGATATGTAATGTACTTTAGTATTATAAATTGCAATTTCTGAAAGAAATGGAAGTATGAGATTTGCAAATGAGTATATTAATGCCGAAATTTCTTTTTTTCTGGACAACCTTTTCAAGAATGGCTGTATTAATTGGACACATCTTTCATAAACATTTGTGTTCACCACTTTCCTAGCCTGCGAACAGGCTCAGTGGGAGGGAAGGGAAGGGAGGGCAAGAGAAGAGGAGGAGAAGGAGAGAGTCTTCTCTTCCCTCCCCCTACCATTCCCCTTGCACTTGCCCTCCCCCCTTCCGAGGAGCAGTTCACAAGCTACCACTTTCCAGGCAGAATTCTACCTATTAGGTAGGCTAGTATATATATATAAATATGTACATATTTACAATCTGCACTTTTTGGACATTCAAAAACTGAGTATTCAATGTTTTTATGCCAATTACATATACATGTAAATTTAATTCTAATTTATTTCTATTGATAAAAATAATTTGCTAATTTTTTCTGAGAAACTTTTGAAAATGTTTTTCGTTTTAGAAAGGTCATGAATGTATCCTTGCTGTTCGTCCAGGAAAGATTTCTAAGGTGTTCATATGACAAACCAGTGGTAGCAATCTTCTTTGCCAAAGCACTTGAAATGACACCCTTTCCAAGTTTGTAGAGGAGATGCTTAGACACAGATCTTATCTTTGCCATCTTCATCCATGCCATATTTTGTTGTTGGACAGTTCTAATAAGAACATTCCATGGGTACATGTGTTTTGAGTTCTGTCTGATGGAGGACTCTTTTCATGGCTCTTACATCTTCCAAAGCTCTATGTGCTGCAGGTGAGACATTTATTAACTTTGTATTGTGCAACTGCTAGTTAATTTAGATTGAAGATTACAGCAACATCGGCCAATAGTCATTTACTGTACAAGAATTTGTTATAAATGATAATGTTTCAATAATTTGAATGATCTATCCTGCTTTTAAAGTATGCTATATTTTTTTGACTCTTTCACTTACCTTCATACTTTTCTCCAGGGAGGTAGGTATTGTACAAAGATTCAACACCCAGTTTGGTTTTCTTTGTAAGCTTCTTAGTAGCCCTAATCTTCTTCAGCTACAATTCAACCAAAAAGCAAAGATGAATTTACCAACATGTTTCAAAGATATTTTTATTTCTGGACAGATTTCTAGATAACTAGAAAGAATTGCCATGCTTCAGTACTTCAGTGCTTCAGTGCTTCATTGCTTCATTGGTTCAGTGCTTCAATTGTTTAGTGCTTCAGTGCTTCAATGCTTCAGTGCTTCAGTGCTTCAATACTTCAATGCTTCAATGCTTCAAGGCTTTAATGCTTCAATGCCTCAATACTTCAGTGCTTTACTGCTTCAGTGCTTCAGTGCTTCAGTGCTTCAGTGCTTCCATGCTCTAGTGCTTCAATGCTTCAATGCTTCAATGCCTCAA
Source organism: Telmatactis stephensoni (assembly GCA_029948255.1). Classification (NCBI taxonomy): domain Eukaryota; kingdom Metazoa; phylum Cnidaria; class Anthozoa; order Actiniaria; family Isophelliidae; genus Telmatactis; species Telmatactis stephensoni. Next base: position 19,333 of record JALIZF010000924.1, read on the forward strand.
TGCTTCAATGCTTCATTGCTTCATTGCTTCATTGCTTCAGTGCTTCAGTGCTTCAGTGCTTCAGTGCTTCAGTGCTTCAGTGCTTCAGTGCTTTAGTGCTTCAATGCTCTAATTCTTCAATGCTTCAATGCTTCATTGCTTCAATGCTTTAATGCTTCCATGCTCTAGTGCCTCAATGTTTCCATGCTTCAGTGCTTCAGTGCTTCAGTGCTTCAGTTCTTCAGTGCTTCAGTGCTTGAATGCTTCAATGCTTCAATGCTTCAATGCTTTAATAATTCAATGCCTCATTGCTTCAGTGCTTTACTGCTTTACTGCCTCAATGCTTCAATGTTTCAGTGCCTCAGTACTTCAGTGCTTCATTGCTTCATTGCTTCAGTGCTTCAGTGCTTCAGTGCTTCAGTGCTTCAGTGCTTCAGTGCTTTAGTGCTTCAATGCTTCAGTGCTTCAGTGTTTCAATGCTCTAATGCTTCAATGCTTCAGTACTTTCATGCTTCCATGCTTCCATGCTCAAGTGCTTCAATACTTCAATGCTTCACTGCTCTAGTGCTTCAATGCTTCAGTGCCTCAGTGCTTCAGTGCTTCAGTGCTTCAGTGCTTCAGTGCTTCAGTGCTTCAGTGCTTCAATTCTTCAATGCGTCAGTGCTTCAGTGCTTCAATGCTTCAATGCTTCGATGCTTCGATGCTCTAGTGCCTCAATGCTTCAATGCCTCAATGCTTTAATGCTTCCATGCTTCAATGCTTCAATTCTTCAGTGCTTCAATGCTTCAATGCTTCAATGCTTCCATGCTCTATTGCCTCAATGCTTCCATGCTTCAGTGCTTCAGTGCTTGAATGCTTCAGTGCTTCAATGCTTCAATGCTTCAATGCTTTAACACGGTGGGCATAAATCACCCCAAAAATGCGCAACTTTAAATTTAATCGAAATTTTCAGATTTTTTCCAAAGTTACACTATTTTGTTCCTCTTAAGGTAACAATCTCAAAACTGAAAACCTTTTTCAAATTGGACGAGTGGAAGTGGAGTTATGAATTTTTTAGTTTCATATTTTTCCCGCGAAAAATTGGCGGGAAAAATTTCATACAAAATCATTCGGAAAAATAAACTTTTTCAAACTACTTTTTTGCTTTAAAACGTTTCGTTGTCATACACTGCATGATGAAAGAACTATAAGTGGCCTAAAATCGTATGTTTTTAGAATTTTAATTTTTTAATGATAAATAGTTGAAAATAATTATTGTAAAAACCGTAAACGTCATAATGACGTCACAGATATCTTAAAATATCTCTAATAAAATTAATATCGAGAAAAATTCTTCGTCTTAAACAGTAGATATACTAATAAAACATTACTAAAGATTATGGAGCTAACTTGGCCCCATCTATCGACTAGAATAACTTTTTTTACTTTCTCTATGACGTCATCAAAAATTACGTCATCAAAACAGTAATTTCGTTATAACTCTTGTTCCAATAATCACAGACGAAAAAAAATTGCGCCAAATTAGAGAGAATGACAACACAAACAAAATTCAGTGCTTTGTTGTTACCTCGCCTTAAAAATAAATTTTGGCTAGAAATGTAACATTTTGATATGACGTCACTATGACATCAACCTCGACTCCAACCGCATCAAAATAAAATATCATATCTACTGGTAACACTCTGAAAATTTCATTTCATTATGTCAAAGATTTTTGAAATTATTTACAATCGTTAAAATGTGTCACATTTTCCTTGCGCATTTTTTAGGTCATTTATGCCCACCGTGTAATGCTTCCATGCTTCCATGCTTCAGTGCTTTAATGCTTTCATGTTTCCATGCTTCAGTGCTTCGATGTTTCAATGCTGTAGTGCCTCAAATGCTTCAATATATCAATGCTTCAGTGCTCCAGTGCTTCAGTGCTTCCATGCTTTAATGCTTCAATGCTTCAATGCTTCAATGCTTCAGTGCTTCAGTGCTTCAGTGCTTCAGTGCTTCAGTGCTTCAGTGCTTCAGTGCTTCAAGGCTTCAGTGCTTTAGTGCTTCAGTGCTTCAGAGTTTCAATGCTTCGATGTTTCAATGTACTAGTGCCTCGATGCTTTAATGCTTCAATGCTTCGATGTTTCAGTGCTTCAGTGCTTCCATGCTTTAATGCTTCAATGCTTCAATGCTTCTGTGCTTCAATGCTTCAGTGCTTCAGTGCTTGAGTGCTTCAGTGCTTCGATGTTTCAATGCTCCTGTGCCTCGATGCTTTAATGCTTCAATGCTGTAGTGCTTCAATGCTTCAGTGCCTGTGTGCTTCAGTGCTTCAGTGCTTCATTGCTTCAATGCTCTAATGCTTCAATGCCTCAATGCTTCAATGATTCAGTTCTTCAGTGCTTCAATGCTTCGATGCTTCGATGTTTCAATGCTTCGATGCTTCAATGCTCTAGTGCCTCAATGCTTCAATGCCTCAATGCTTCAGTGCTTTAATGCTTCAGTGCTACTGTGCTTCAATGCTTCGATGCTTCAATGCTTCAGTGCTTCAATGCCTCAGTGCTTTACTGCTTCAATGCTTCAGTGCCTTAGTGCTTCAGTGCTTCATTGCTTCAATACTTTAATGCTTCAGTGGTTCAGTGGTTCAGTTCTTCAGTGCTTCAGTGCTTCACTGCTTAACTGCTTCAATACCTTAATCCTTCAGTGCTTCAGTGCTTCAGTGCTTCCACGCTTCCATGCTCTAGTTCCTCAATACTTCAATGCTTCAATGCTTTAGTGCCTCAGTGCCTCGGTACTTCAGCCCTTTAATTCTTCACTGTTTCACAGCTTCAATACCTTAATGCATCAATGCTTTAGTGCTTCAGTGCTTCAGTGTTTTAGTGCTTCAGTGCTTCAGTGCTTCAGTGTTTCCATTTTTCCATGCTTCCATGCCTCAGTACTTCGATGTTTCAATGCTGTAGTTCCTCAAATGCTTCAATATCTCAATGCTTCAGTGCTTCAGTGCTTCCATGCTTTAATGCTTCAATGCTTCAATGCTTCAGTGCTTCAGTGCTTCAGTGCTTCAGTGCTTCAGTGCTTCAGTGCTTCAGTGCTTCAGTGCTTCAGTGCTTCAAGGCTTCAGTGCTTTAGTGCTTCAGTGCTTCAGTGCTTGAATGTTTCGATGTTTCAATGGTCTAGTGCCTCGATGCTTTAATGCTTCAATGCTTCGATGTTTCAATGCTCCTGTGCCTCGATGCTTTAATGCTTCAATGCTGTAGTGCTTCAATGCTTCAGTGCCTGTGTGCTTCAGTGCTTCAGTGCTTCATTGCTTCAATGCTCTAATGCTTCAATGCCTCAATGCTTCAATGATTCAGTTCTTCAGTGCTTCAATGCTTCGATGCTTCGATGTTTCAATGCTTCGATGCTTCAATGCTCTAGTGCCTCAATGCTTCAATGCCTCAATGCTTCAGTGCTTTAATGCTTCAGTGCTACTGTGCTTCAATGCTTCGATGCTTCAATGCTTCAGTGCTTCAATGCCTCAGTGCTTTACTGCTTCAATGCTTCAGTGCCTCAGTGCTTCAGTGCTTCATTGCTTCAATACTTTAATGCTTCAGTGGTTCAGTGGTTCAGTTCTTCAGTGCTTCAGTGCTTCACTGCTTAACTGCTTCAATACCTTAATCCTTCAGTGCTTCAGTGCTTCCACGCTTCCATGCTCTAGTTCCTCAATGCTTCAATGCTTCAATGCTTTAGTGCCTCAGTGCCTCGGTGCTTCAGCCCTTTAATTCTTCACTGTTTCACAGCTTCAATACCTTAATGCATCAATGCTTTAGTGCTTCAGTGCTTCAGTGTTTTAGTGCTTCAGTGCTTCAGTGCTTCAGTGTTTCCATTTTTCCATGCTTCCATGCCTCAGTGCTTCCATGTTTCAATGCTGTAGTTCCTCAAATGCTTCAATATCTCAATGCTTCAGTGCTTCAGTGCTTCCATGCTTTAATGCTTCAATGCTTCAATGCTTCAGTGCTTCAGTGCTTCAGTGCTTCAGTGCTTCAGTGCTTCAGTGCTTCAGTGCTTCAAGGCTTCAGTGCTTTAGTGCTTCAGTACTTCAGTGCTTGAATGTTTCGATGTTTCAATGGTCTAGTGCCTCGATGCTTTAATGCTTCAATGCTTCGATGTTTCAGTGCTTCAGTGCTTCCATGCTTTAATGCTTCAATGCTTCTATGCTTCAATGCTTCAGTGCTTCGTTGCTTCAGTGCTTCAGTGCTTCAATGCTTCGATGTTTGAATGCTCTAGTGCCTCGATGCTTTAATGCTTCAATGCTTCTTTGCTTCAATGCTTCAATGCTGTAGTGCTTCAATGTTTCAGTGCTTCAGTGCTTCAGTGCTTCAGTGCTTCAATGCTCTAATGCTTCAATGCTTCAATGCTTCGATGCTTCAATGCTTCAATGCTGTAGTGCTTCAATGTTTCAGTGCTTCAGTGCTTCAGTGCTTCAGTGCTTCAATGCCTCAGTGCTTTAAGTTACTGCTTCAATGCTTCAGTGCCTCAGTGCTTCAGTGCTTCAGTTCTTCAGTGCTTCAGTGCTTCACTGCTTAACTGCTTCAATGATTTAATGCTTCAGTGCTTCAGTGCTTCCACGCTTCCATGCTCTAGTTCCTCAATACTTCAATGCTTCAATGCTCTAGTGCGTCAAACTTCAATGCTTCAATGCTTCAGTGCTTTACTGCTTTACTGCTTCAATGCTTCAATGCTTCAATGCTTTAATGCTTTCATGTTTCCATGCTTCAGTGCTTCGATGTTTTCAATGCTGTAGTGCCTCAAATGCTTCAATATATCAATGCTTCAATGCTCTAGTGCGTCAAACTTCAATGCTTCAATGCTTCAGTGCTTCAGTGCTTCAATGCTTCAATGCTTCAATGCTTCAATGCTTTACTGCTTCAATGCTTCCATGCTTCAGTGCTTTAATGCTTTCATGTTTCCATGCTTCAGTGCTTCGATGTTTTCAATGCTGTAGTGCCTCAAATGCTTCAATATATCAATGCTTCAATGCTCTAGTGCGTCAAACTTCAATGCTTCAATGCTTCAGTGCTTTACTGCTTTACTGCTTCAATGCTTCAATGCTTCAATGCTTCAGTGCTTCGGCGCTTTAGTGCTTCATTGCTTCATTGCTTCAGTGCTTCAATTGTTTAGTGCTTCAGTGCTTCAATGCTTCAATGCTTCAGTGCTTCAGTGCTTCAATGCTTCAATGCTTCAATGCTTCAATGCTTCAAGGCTTTAGTGCTTCAATGCCTCAATGCTTCAGTGCTTTACTGCTTCAGTGCTTCAGTGCTTCAGTGCTCCAGTGCTTCAGTGCTTCAATGCTTCAATGCTTCGATGTTTGAATGTCTCAATGCTTCAATGCCTCAATGCTTCAGTGCTTTACTGCTTCAATGCTTCAATGCTTCAGTGCTTCAGTGCTTCAGTGCTTCATTGCCTCATTGCTTCAGTGCTTCAGTGCTTCAGTGCTTCAGTGCTTCAATGCTCTAATGCTTCAATGCTTCAATGCTTCATTGCTTCAATGCTTTAATGCTTCCATGCTCTAGTGCCTCAATGCTTCCATGCTTCAGTTCTTCAGTGCCTCAGTGCTTCAGTGCTTCAGTGCTTGAATGCTTGAATGCTTGAATGCTTTAATGCCTCAATGCTTCAGTGCTTTACTGCTTTACTGCTTTAATTCTTCAATGTTTCAGTGCTTCAGTACTTCAGTGCTTCATTGCTTCATTGCTTCAGTGCTTCAGTGCTTCAGTGCTTCAGTGCTTCAGTGCTTCAGCGCTTCAGTGCTTCAGTGCTTCAATGCTTCAGTGTTTCAATGCTCTAATGCTTCAATGCTTCAGTGCTTTCATGTTTCCATGCTTCCATGCTCTAGTGATTCAATACTTCAATTTTTCAATGCTCTAGTGCTTCAATGCTTCAGTGCCTCAGTGCTTCAGTGCTTAAGTGCTTCAGTGCTTCAGTGCTTCATTGCTTCAGTGCTTCAGTGCTTCAGTGCTTCAATGCTTCAATGCTTCGATGCTTCAATGCTCTAGTGCCTCAATGCTTCAATGCCTCAATGCTTTAATGCTTCAATGCTTCAATGCTTCAATGCTTCAATGCTGTAGTGCCTCAATGCTTCCATGCTTCAGTGCTTCAGTGCTTGAATGCCTCAGTGCTTTAAATTACTGCTTCAATGCTTCAGTGCCTCAGTGCTTCAGTGCTTCAATGCTTCAGTGCTTCAGTTCTTCATGCAGGGGTTCTACTAATCCACCCAAAAAGCGTTTGGTTGGTGTGAAGTTTTAATTAGGCGGGTCAAATGTTACATGTCATCGCGGTACATTAATATAGCCTGGTGACAAATAGAACACACTCCGAGCATGATCTTAGCTCCAGTTTTGAAAATTTTATAGTCAAATCAAACACAAAATATTAACTGAAATTACCTAATTAGTGTGCTGTAATACTGCTTTAAGTTTTTGCTTTCTTTCCAAATGTCAAATATGTAAAACTTTAGATTTGATTTTTTTAATTCTACCTTCCTGCAGCACTATAATTTTAATTTCGTTCTTCGGATAATAATGTGATCAAATAAAAGTTTTGAAACGAGTGCTTATAATAATACATCCTTTTTGCTTTGCAATTAACACGAGAAAACACTGACAAAGATGTAAAATATCTTAACAGTTAGACTGATTATAAAACGTTATAACTTTAACGTGAAGTTAACTGTTCAACGGGTTGTTAAAGCAAGAAGAGAAATGACTATCCAAGAGCAGATTTACGGGCGAGTCACCTATAACTTCTGCTGCCCTGCTTTCGGGCGAGTCACCTTAAAAACAGTTGGAGTCATAAGAGTTAGATATTAGACAGCAAGAATTATGTCATTAGAATTTTATAGTTTAGTGTTTATTAGCAAGAAGAAGAATGACTATCCAAGAGCAGATTTACGGGCGAGCCACCTATAACTTCTGCTGCGCTGCTTTCGGGCGAGTCACCTTAAAAGCAGTTGGAGTCATAAGAGTTAGATATTAGACAGCAAGAATTATGTCAATTCGATGGCAAGAGAATTAAAACTTTAATATCTACTCGACTTCATCCAAGCTGTTTAGCAGTTTCTTTTGCTGGTTAACGATTCAATTCTGAAGGCTTGAATGCTTTGATAATTTTAAGTTAGTAGTTTCTTCTGAACAATGGTAATTGAATCTTGCTCTACCTTAGCTTGTAATGTATTTACGTATTCTACAATATTTTGAAAATCCTACAACCCCTTTGGCCCGTTGTCGTAACAGTCCATCGATAAACCAAAAACAGTAGCGATAAATACTTACTCTTTTAGCTGTTCTTCCACAATCGAACATTTTGGAATTCTTGAATAATTAGCAATGACCAGCAATCCTCACGATTTCGCGTGGAAATCTCTCTTACCTTGCTGCCTGATTTGCAAATTCAGCGGTCAGCCAACCACATATTTCATTTGTTAGCACATACCAAGACTTTTCTTCGTCAAGATTGCTCGAACAAACTCTTTTGGATTTCATTTTGAGTAAGAGCACAGTGACGCCGGTCGAACCGACCTTTGAAATGCGCGCTGTTATGATATATTAACTTTACTAATGTGATTCAATTTCAACCTAGTGTTGACATGAGCAAAGCATACTCCGGAAAAAAGACGAGTTAATCCGGTTACTCCATACAATAGAAAAGACGATCCCTGTGGCGAAATAACTCACTTTCAAAGTGAGTTAATTCACTTTTTAGACGGGCAAAGCTTGTCGTGAAATAGACTAATTCTCGATAAAACACGTGAAAATTACTTCAAAAATGGGGTTCATTTTGATTATTTTGAAGTTTTTTCTCTACTAGTAGGCTATCACAAATTATTATATTCACAACTAATGGATATGAGCAAACGCGCGCTCTGATTGGCTACTCTACTACTAGGCTATCAGCTCATATCCCTCGAGTAGAGAAAAACAAAATGGTAGCCGCCTTGTCATTGAACTCAGTGAAGACAAAAACTGGTTATACTCGGAAACTAAATACCGAAACTACTAAAGAAGACACCGTATGGAATTATTGATGGTAAGAAATAAAATATTTATTTGTAAAATTATTTACTGCTCGGAAAGTTTTTGTTTTTTTGCTGGGTTGTTTACGATCGCGAATTTGCAGCTTTTTTAGACTTTTCTTCATGGACATTTTTGTTTTTGTTAAAGAATGACTGTACAAGCTCAAACAAATCTGACAAATACATAAATATGAAATCAAAAGGAGAGTTTTTAAAGCTACTTTCGATTCAAAAAAGAGTCTTTTGAAACGGTTTTTGTGCCTGACAGATTGACTTCATGCAAAAATGTTCTCACTCAAACAGGCAACAAAGTCAAGTCAATTCATACCGCCGATATTTTTTCCTTTATTGAATTTGAAAATAGAAATTTTTTTCTCAAAATCCATTAGTTGTGGATATAATAAAACAATTATTCCACTCAATCTCGTCGTACATGGCTAATAGAAGATGAGAGTGCAGCACCTCATTGGCTATGAGCTCATGTACGACTTGATTTCATGGAATAATTGTTAATTAGACCTCTAGTAGAGTAGCCAATCATAATGCAGGATATGTGATAGACCGTTAGTAGGTTTATACTAATGACGAATAGTGTCGGGAATAGTCTCCCTCGCAGCCGTGTTTAGCTTCGTCACGCAACGCTCCCGAAGAAACACGGTTGCTTCGATCAGCGCTACATTCCGTTCCTAGCTGTTAACCAATCAGAGCACGCTGCGAGGGAGACTATGTCGGGAAGTGACAAATAGAAAGCTATGCATAGTGATCGCCAGTGATGGTTAGGAATGCATGGCCAGTGTTGGATATTGATGGCCTATAACGGATAGTGATGGCTAATAACGGATAGTGATGGCTAATAACGGGTAGTGATGGCTAGTGACTGATGGTGATGGTAAGTGGCGGATAGTGATGCCTGGTGATAGTTAGTAATGGCTAATAACGGATAGTGATGACTAGTGGTTGGTAGTGATGGCAAGTTAAGGATAGTGATGGTAAGTGGCGCATACTGATGTATAATAATTACTAGTGATGGATAGTGACTGATAATGATACTAACCGATAGTGATGGCTAGTGGCTGATGTTGATGGTAAGTGACTGATAGTGATAGGTAGCGATGGACAGTGATGAATACTGATGCTTAACGAAGGCTAGTGACTGATGGTGATGGCAAGTGACGGTGTTCCAGCCCGTTCTAAATTTGGAAGGCCCATTAAAAGGCCTTCACGATATCAATAGAAAAAATTAATGAACCATAATCCTTTTGTGTAATTAACCAAGTGCTAATATGGTGTCCTTTGTTCTATGTATGTAAATTTTATATAAAATACTTGTAAAGTTTTAAAAAAACTTCAGTTAGCTAAGAAGACATCAATAATCACTGCAAGGATACAAGCAGAAGCTAACTCACTTGCCAAGAAGGTATGGGCCCGAACATTGTTAGCAGAGCGAGGTTAATTACCGTTCTACAAGTTACAAGCTCAAGAATATTTAGAAGTTCAAGTTAAATTACAAGTTCAAGTTCAAGAATATTTACAAGTTACAAGTTCAAAGTTAGTCAGGGTTAAAGAATCCAATTTTAAGACATGTCGACCAGCAAAGAAGTAATTTCCTCAATGACGGCGCCTGATATTCGAAATGAACTGGAAGCGAATGGACTATCTACCGTTGGAAACAAGAAAGAGTTGGTCCAACGATTGTACTCATTTCGAAAGGGTAAGCAAATGCCTACTTTAGCTACTTCATTTACCTCACCACCGTTAACTTCTAGTCCTGTTCAATTACGAGAAGAAGTGAGGGGTTTAATGGAGAAAGTTAACGAGAGAGAAAAGGAAATAGATCAGAAAATATCAGTACACTTTGAAAAATTAAGTAAGCAATTAATGTTATTTGTTGGTTCGCATGTGCAAAACGACGAAGCTTTACACGACCTTGATGAGGGCGGGTGCGATTTTCGAAAGTTAAAGATGCACGGAACAAGCATTGAAATGATGTTTGGCGAGATAGAACAGTTAGAGAAAATTCCCGACGCCCACATCGAAATGCACTCTACATTACGTCGTTTAAATACTTTAGAAGAAAATTATGGCAGTACTGTTCAAGAAATTATTGCTTTAATGTCGGACGAAACTGCCGTAGATGAAGAAATTAGAAAGTGGGCCAATTTCCAACAAGAAATTTTACGCATTTCACGAAAAGCGGAAAATTACATTAAATTAAAGCAAGAGAAAAAAAGTCAACATGAATGTAAATCTCAAGGTGACGAGACACGCAAATTTTGTTCCGGAGTAAACCATCTACGTTTACCAAAGTTTACTTTACCGGAGTTTAGCGGCGACATATTAGAATGGATTACGTGGTGGGACCAGTTTAAAACATGCATACACGAGAATGACACGCTTGGAGACAGAGAGCGTTTTAACTACTTACTGATGTACGTTAAGGATGCGGCCAAAAGAGCGATAGAATACATTGAGGTCACTAGCGAGAACTACGCGAGAGCGATAGCGGCGTTGCAAAAGAGATACGGAAGAAAACGTATTGTCGTAGAACACTTAATAGACTCGATATTAAGCATCGAAAAGAAAGACAAGGTCAATGCCCAATCATTACGATACTTGTATGACACAATGGTCAATCGCTATCATACACTAGAATCGTACGAACCTAACTTGAAGCACTGTCATCGCATCATGGTTCCTATACTCCAGTCAAAATTACCGCAAGCAGTCAGAAGAAAATGGGAGTACGAGCTTTCCAAAATCGAGAATGAAGAAGACGACAAGAAGATTACCGTGGAGTACTTCTTCAACTTCATGAGATCTCATGTTATGTCGGAAGAAGCATCTGAAACGTCTCATGCCAGCTCACAGCAAAGCGTTGTAGAAGAACGAAGAAGTAATGCTCACTTGCCAAGAAGGTATGGGCCCGAACATTGGTAGCAGAGCGAGGTTGGATTACCTTGGAAGAGGGATCACCCAGAGTTGGCATCTAATTACCAACAAGCATTAAGAAGGATGTTAAAGGTTGAAAGTGCATTACATGAAGATGAAAGAAAAGAAAAGATGTATAAAGAAGCAATGCAACAATATTTTAAGGATGGTCACGCTAGAGAAATAACTGAAGAAGATCAAAAGATGCATCCAGTTTACTATTTACCTCATCATCCAATCATCCGTGAAGACAAAACAACTACTAAGTGCAGAGTAGTTTTTGATGCTTCGGCAAGAAATCAACAAGGGATCTCACTCAAAGATTGTCTTCTACCTGGACCTGCTCTTCAACCAAATTTGGTATCAATTCTTATCCGTTTCCGCTTGCAAAGAATAGCTATAATGGCAGATCTCAGAAAGATGTTCTTGCAGATAAAGCTGGCATTGAAAGATCAAAATTGTCATCGTTTCATATGGAGGGAGAGACCAGATGAAGATCCTAAGGTATATTGTATGACACGAGTTACGTTTGGAGTAGTGAGTAGCCCCTTTCAAGCAATAGCAACCATTCAACACCATGCTACAGTAAACAAAGACGAGTTCCCAAACGCTGCAAAGGAAATCAAAGAAAACATGTATGTTGATGATCTGCTTAGTGGTGCACAAGACATCGACAAGGCATATGTATTATATAAAGACCTCTATGCCCTTATGAGGAATGGCGGATTTGAGCTTGTCAAGTGGTATACTAACTTGAAGGAAATGTTAGATCTAATTGAACCAGAAATAAGAGGACCAACTACACTTGTACCGATAAGTAGAGAAGAAGAATCACTGAAAGCACTTGGCGTGTCCTGGAATACGAAAGACGACACTTTCCTATTTAATCAAGGAGAGAAACTCTCTCAAGCACAAGATAAAGGAACAAAACGAAGTCTAATCAGCCTCGCATCTCAGATTTTCGATCCCCTAGGATTTATTGGTCCTTTCACCATACGAGCAAAGATCTTGTTTCAACAATTGTGGTCTAAGGGAATCCAATGGGATGAATCTTTAGATGAAGAGATCAACATTGAATGGCAGAAATGGAAAGAAGAATTGAAATCCTTAAAGGAGCTGGAAGTACCAAGATGTTTCTATGCTGACTTAGACAAAGTGACAGAAGTACAACTTCATGGGTTCTGTGATGCCAGTACAAAAGCCTATGGCGCTGCAGTGTACATCAGATGTAAAGATAACAAAGATACTACAAGAACACATCTAGTTATGGCAAAGAGTAAGGTTGCACCGACTAAACGCATATCTCTTCCAAGATTGGAATTGTTGGCAGCATACATTCTTGCTAAGCTAATCAAGTTTTTTCTGGATTCTCTAACTATAAATGTCCAAGATATGTTATGCTGGTCTGACAGTCAAGTTGCTCTTGCCTGGATTAGTCAATCAAGTCAAAAGTGGAAGGTTTTTGTTGCCAATAGAGTTCAAGAGATACAAGAAATTATACCACCCGAGCAATGGCAATATTGTCCTGGCCAAAGTAATCCTGCGGATTTGCTTACACGGGGAGAATCTCTTTCAAGCCTTATTCATAACAAGACCTGGTGGAATGGCCCAGAATGGTTAGCAGAAAGTCGAAATAATTGGCCAACAGGAAAAAATCCAGTGCCAAATTTAGAAGATTTACAAGTTCCGCAAAGGGATATGCTTCTATCTGAAGCCAAGAAGACGGCCACAGCAATGACAAGCACAGAGTCGTTTCAACTTGAAGATAGATTTGAAACCTGGCAAAAGTTGGTTCGTGTTACCGCATGGATACTTAAATGGTTACGACTACACAGACGACCTAAACTGGGGTATCTAACTGCGGATGAAATCAAAGATGCAGAACACACTCTGATAAAAAGAGTACAGAAAAATGCTTTTCCAGATGAAATAAAAGAACTAGAAGAAGGCAAACAAGTACCGAAAGCAAGTAGAATTGTAAAACTCGACCCAAAGATTAATAGAGATCTTCTCGTTGTGGGTGGCCGATTCCAGTTTGCCTTGATCCCAGAAGAGGCAAAACACCAAGTAATATTACCTCAAAAGAACACTCTGATCGAGAAGTTAGTATTACATTTTCATTGTAAGGCCAACCATGCTGGACCTGAAACAACACTAGGAATTATTCGCCAGAGATATTGGCCGCTTCAAGGAAGACGAGAAGTGAAACGAATACTGCGCAAGTGTCTAATCTGCAAGCATTGGAGAACTATACCGACACAGCAAAAGATGGCGCCTCTCCCTCTTGAGAGAGTGCAGGTCGTGCCACCATTTACCAACATTGGCCTTGATTTCACTGGTCCTTTGTACCTCAAAGTGAAAGGAGAAACGACTCTCGCCAAAGCTTATATATGCATATTTGTTTGCGAAGACACGCGAGCTGTTCATCTGGAACTCACAAACAATATGTCAACAGAAGAATTTTTACAAGCATATAAACGCATGGTCAGTCGCCGTGGAGTTCCTAAGGTTATTCGTTCCGATAACCAGACAACGTTTCATAACGCAGCCAGAGTATTTAAAATATCAAAACAGAAGTCAAAGCTAGCCAATATCAACCCTAAAGAGGTAGCAAGCAGATTGGCAAATGATGATGTTACCTGGAAGTTTATCACTGAAAGGGCAAGCCATCGAGCTGGACACTGGGAGCGAGTATGCCGCCAGATTAAATAGCCTCTAAGACGAGTACTAGGAAAGGCTCTATTGAGCTACACCGAAATGTATACAGTACTGACGAGCATTGAAGCCACAATCAACTCCAGACCTCTGACTTTCATTGGTGATGACATCAGAGATGGCAGAGTGATAACACCAGCACTGCTTTCAATAGATAGAGACCTTGGCAGCATACTAGACATACCATTACGAGAAGTCCCACTTGATGAACGTTATTATTATCAACAACAGCTACAGAATCATTTTTGGGATCGATGGATGCGCGAATATTTGCCAAGTTTAACAGTACGGAAGAAGTGGACACAAGAGATTACACCACTCAAAGAAAACGATGTTGTATTGATCACCGACGACAACGTCACTAGAGGTCATTGGCAGCTGGGAAAGGTTGTTCAAACATTTCCAGGGACAGATGGTTTAATCAGAACAGTCAGAATTCAGACGAAACGAGGACTGGTGAACAGACCAGTTCAACGTCTTCATTTATTGGAAGAGTACAAGGTTTCACAGCATCAAAGTTCCGCTGTCCAAATTTCACACCATCCAAGTTCCGCTGTCCAAATTCCACAGCATTCAAGTACAAAATCCAATCCCAACAAGAGAAGAAATGGCTCTTCGCCATTGAAGGGGGAGGATGTTCCAGCCCGTTCTAAATTTGGAAGGCCCATTAAAAGGCCTTCACGATATCAATAGAAAAAATAATTAATGAACCATAATCCTTATGGTGTCCTTTGTTCTATGTATGTAAATTTTATATAAAATACTTGTAAAGTTTTAAAAAAAACTTCAGTTAGCTAAGAAGACATCAATAATCACTGCAAGGATACAAGCAGAAGCTAACTCACTTGCCAAGAAGGTATGGGCCCGAACAGACGGATAGTGATAAGTAGTGACGGATAGTGATCCCTAGTGGTGGCAAGTGACGGATATAGTGATTGGTAGAGACGGATAGTGATGTATAGTGATGCCTAGTGATTGGTAGTGAATGATGGTGATGGCAAGTGATGGCTAATAACGGATAGTGATGTTGAGTGAGTGATGGTGATGGTGATGGCAAGTGACGAATATTGATAAGTAATGACAGATAGTGATGTATAGTGATGCCTAGTGATGGGTAGTGACTGATGGTGATGGCAAGTGATGGATAGTGATGGCAAGTGATGTATAGTGAAGGCAACTGATTAGTAGTGACTGATGGTTATGACAAGTGACGAATAGTGATGGGTAGTGAGTGATGTTAAGTGAGTGATGGTGATGGCAAGTGACGGATACTGATAGGTAGTGACAGATAGTGATGTCTAGTGATGTATAGTGATGCCAAGTGATGGGTAGTGACTGATGGTGATGGCAAGTGATGGATAGTGATGCCTAGTGATGGAAAGTGATGTATAGTGAAGGTAGTATCTGCGACATCGTCAACTGCTCGTATCAAGAGGGGCGGCTACCTTCTGCCTGGAAAGAAGCAAATGTTATTCCTGTGCCTAAGCAACGACCAATTAAAGATGTTAATAAACATTTGCAGCCGATATCACTCACTCCTATCATCTCCAAGATTGCCGAAGAACACATCGTGGAAACCTACATCAAACCTGCTGTACTTGATATTCTAGACCCACAACAATTTGGTGCAATTCCTAAGTCGAGCTCAACTCAAGCTCTCATTAGTTTATTGCATAAAATGTGGGTGAGTACCGACGGAAATGGCGCTTCAATGCTTCAATGCTTCAATGCTCTAGTGCCTCAATGCTTCAATGCCTCAATGCTTTAATGCTTTAATGCTTCATTGCTTCAGTGCTTCAATTCTTCAGTGCTTAATGCTTCAGTGCTTCAATGCTTCAATGCTTCCATGCTTTAGTGCCTCAATGCTTCCATGCTTCAGTGCTTCAGTGCTTCAGTGCTTCAGTGCTTCACTTCTTTAAGGCTTCAATGCTTCCATGCTCTAGTGCCTCAATGCTTCCATGCTTCCTTGCTTCAGTGCTTCAATGCTCTAATTGCTTCAATGCTCTAATGCTTCAATTCATCAGTGCTTCAGTGCTTCAATGCGTCAATGTTATAGGGAATTACGTAAATTTATAACACGCACATAAATTATAAAAAAGTAGGGATGACCTAATACTATTTCGTGATGGTAATCATGAACTCACTACCATATTTTGAAGCTTTTAGTGATCCAGTCCAAGTAAACACCTTTGTAATACTATTGCTAGTGAGCTTGAATGCATTTTCTGGTATATTTTACAGTTAAAACTCGCCAATGAAACTAAAAGCTAAAGGCAGTTGCTGTCACCGCCAGCTCACACAAACTCGGCAAGTTGTTTTCGCGCGCTTTCTCAATCTTGTGACGTTATGAGAATTTTGTAGTTGATCAACAAATGAAAGTAATATTTTGTTTGATTATCTTTCTATATCACTATCTGTCACAACCTATCACTATCCGTCACTTGCCATCACCATCACTCACTTAACATCACTATCCGTTATAAGTCATCACTTGCCATCACTATCATTCACTACCAATCACTAGGCATCCCTATACATCACTAGGCATCACTATACATCACTATACATCACTAGGCATCATCATCCATCACTTGCCATCACCATCAGTCACTACCCATCACTAGGCATCACTATACATCACTGTCACTGATAGTTATATTTCTATATTAAAATTTGACCGATTAGTAGGTTTATACTAAAACAATTAGACCTCTCGGCCTCATTACGATTCATTAGCCAATTGTCGGCCTACACAGCCTCATGGGTTACTGCCTCATAATCCATTCGTCCTCGAGGTCTAATTGTTAACTAGTCGTCACTATTTGTCTAATAATGATATTAATTTCGTGTTTTACTAATCGAAGCAATTAAACCGGAAAAATCTCGAAATTTAATTAGTCGATTTTTGAGAACAACTACGTACGACGTCACGTACGTGTGGCAGTGGTATACCAATAGCTGCCATCAAATGAATTACGCATTATTTTATGGCAAACACCGCAAAATAGCATGACAGACTATGACAAAAGCGGGACAGACTAATGACAACAAATGACAATAAATTTACAAGAAAACACCGCCAACTGGACACCAGTGGATGTAGATGTGGAAAGACGTCAAAAAAAACCCGCAAAACTGGAAAACACTATTTCTCCAAAAACCGCTGCAAATGTATATTGAAAAATAAACAATGTAGCCACCTGTGCAGGTGTGCAGGTGTTTGTGGTGGAATACAATGTAGAAAACAGATCCTTTTAAAAAAACGCAAACAGAAAGCAAAGGAGAAGAGAGAAGCTGGGAGAAGAGAAGCTCACATTCTACAAATGTTCAAGAAATCCACAGTCAGCCAAGATTCTTTAAATAGCAGCATTCTAAATTTTCTTGAAATTTGTTTCCTTTGTGCAATCCTACAGCACTTTAAAAGAACACTGAAAAAATATGAGGCTGAAGATGCATTCCAAATTTATAATGATATTTTAGAGAGTCTATCTGAGTTTCATGTATTTCACTGCCACTCAGTAGACACAGCCTTCAAAAAATTGCTAGAGAAATTAAAAAATTAGAAAAAAACATGTAATACTTTGAAATATCAGTAAAATCAGTTTAGTATTTTCACATAACAAAAAATATATATTTATTCCTGTAGTTACTGTTTTTAAGTTTTTAAATAAAATTCTAATAACTGTTTATAAAGTGCCTAGTGATGAGTGTGGAAAAGTTTTTGATAATGATCCATAGTGACAGCTGGTGATGTTTATTGATGGCAAGTAACGGCTAGTGATGGCTAGTAACTGATAGTGATGCACAGATAGTAATAAAGTAAGTGATGGCTAATAATGGTTAATATTGGCTAGTGACTGATAGTGAAGGGTAGAGAGGGCTAGTAACGGATAGTGATGTATAGTGACTGCCACTGATGGATAGCGATGGCCACTGATGGATAGTGAGAGCTAGTAACGGATAGTGATGTATAGTGATGGCAAGTGATGTATAAGAATGGCCACTGATGGATAGGAATGGCCAGTGTTGGATATTAATGGGTAGTGACGGATAGTGATGGAAAGTAATGACTAGAGACTGACAGTGATGCCTAGTGACGGATAGTGACTTATGGTTATCTTAAGTGACGGATAGTGATAGGTAGTGACGGATAGTGATATGTAGTGAGGACTAGTGATAGGTAGTGATGCCTAGTGACGGGTAGTGACTGATAGTGATAACAAGAGACGGATAGTGATAGGTAGTAATGGATAGTGATCGATAGTGATGCCTAGTGACGGGTAGTGACCGATTGTGTTGGCTAATAACGGGTAGTGATGACTAGTGACTGATGGTTATGGCAAATAGGTAGTGAAGGATAGTGATGGCTAATAACGGATAGTGATGTATAGTGATGCATAGTGATGCCTAGTGATGGGTAGTGACTGATGGTGATGGCAAGAGATGGATAGTAACAGGTAGTGATGGATAGTGATGTATAGTGATGCCAAGTGATGGGTAGTGACTCATGGTGATGGCAAGTGATGGATAGTGATGCCTAGTGATGGACAGTGATGTATAGTGATGCCTAGTGATGGCTAGTGACTGATGGAGATGGCAAGTGACGGATAGTTATAGGTAGTGACGGATAGTGATGCATAGTGATGCCTAGTGATGTGACTGATGGTGATGGCAAGTGATGGATAGTGATAGGTAGTGACGGATAGTGATGTATAGTGATGCCTAGTGATGCGTAGTGACTGATGGTAATGGCAAGTGACGGATAGTGATAGCTAGTGGCGGATAGTGATGTATTGTGATGCCAAGTGATGGTTAGTGACTGATGGTGATGGCAAGTGATGGAAAGTGATGTATAGTGATGGGTAGTGATGGGTAGTGACTGATGGTAATGGCAAGTGACGGATAGTGATAGCTAGTGACGGATAGTGATGTATAGTGATGCCTAGTGATGGGTAGTGATTGATGGTGATGGCAAGTGATGGATAGTGATGCCTAGTGATGGACAGTGATGTATAGTGATGCTTAGTGATGAGTAGTGACTGATGGTGATGGCAAGTGATGGATAGTAATGCCTAGTGATGGGTAGTGATGTATAGTGATGCCTAGTAATGGGTAGTGACTGATGGTGATGGCAAGTGATGGATAATGATGCCTAGTGATGGGTAGTGATGTATAGTGATGCATAGTGATGTATAGTGATGCCTAGTGATAGGTAGTGACAGATAGTGATGTATAGTGATGCCTAGTGATGGGTAGTGACTGATGGTGATGGCAAGTGATGGATAGTGATGCCTAGTGATGGACAGTGATGTATAGTGATGCCAAGTGATGGGTGGTGATGCCTAGTGATAGGTAGTGACCCATGGTGATGGCAAATGACGGATAGTGATAGGTAGTGACGGATAGTGATGTATAGTGATGCTTAGTGATGGGTAGTGACTGGTGGTGATGGTAAGTGATGTATAGTGATGCTTAGTGATGGACGGTGATGTATAGTGATGCCTAGTGATGGGTAGTGATGTATAGTGATGCCTAGTGATGTGTAGTGATGCCTAGTGATAGGTAGTGGCAGATAGTGATGTATAGCGATGCCTAATAACGGATAGTGATGTTAAGTGAGTGATGGTGGTGGCAAGTGACGAATAGTGATAGGTAGTGACAGATAGTGATGTATAGTGATGCCTAGTGATGGACAGTGATGTATAGCGATGCCTAGTGAAGGGTAATGACTGATGATGATGGCAAGTGACGGATAGTGATAGGTAGTGATGGAAAGTGATAGCTAGTGATGGAGAGTGATTCGTGGTGATGGATATTGATGCCTATTGATGGCTAGTAAAGGATAGTGATGGATAGTAACGGATATCTATGTATAGTGATGAATAGTGATGGATAGAGATGCCTAGTGACGGATAGTAATGCCTAGTAACGGATAGTGATGCCTAATGATGGATAGTGGTGCGTAGTGACAATTAGTGATGCGTAGTGACGGATAGTGATGCTTAGTGACAGATAGTAATGCCCAGTAACGGATAATTATGGCTAGTAACGGATAATGATCTTTTATTAACATTGATGGATGATAACATGTAGTGATACATACTAACGTCTAATGATGGCTAGTGATGTTCAATTACGTCTAGTCGGAGTGACGGTGTAGAATTATTGTGGATTTTTCCCTATTGGTGTATTGTGGACATGGACGTATTACCAAAAATACTTCCTTCTTATTGGTCGATTCATTACGCGCATCGGTCCCAAACACTTTCCTACATATCAACAAATTTGACTTGCTTCATTCTTTCAAAGCCACCTCACACTGAGCATCGAAAGTTTTTCTCACAATGAATGTACGTTATAACCAAACTCAACAAGCAACACGAGCAAACGTGGATCAACCTTTAGAAGCGTTTGAACGATGTGCAGTTCGACTATAAGCAACTCTTCACCTCTAAAGTTCATCAGTTCATTAAAAACAAGGCAATGTCTGTTGGTAGCTGCGATGGATATTTTATTCCTTCTTTACTAACAACAACTGCACTCCTTCTGGCATCCAATGATTGTCGAGTCGATTCTATAACGCATCAACAGCCCCTCAACATATACACATTATTTGTAGGATACCCAGGAACAGGTAAATTATATAACTACATACAAATAAAAAGATTTATAAAAATATTCACAATTTCACTGTTTTCTCTTCTCCTTCTAATAGGAAAATCATCTGCAATCCAGCATGCTGCACAAGATCCTTTGGAAAGCATCGACAAAGGAGACTCCATTATAAGCAAAGCAACATCTTCTGGATTAGTAAAGTTCCTCGCAAACACTAAGAAAGCCATGATTCTATCGCAGCAAGTTTTTGATGTCTTAAACAAATTTTTGAAGTCGGACGAAGACAACGCAACGGGGGACGTTCAGCTTTTATGTAAATTGTTCTCAGGGGAGAAGTCCTCTTACCATTTCTCAACGGAGCAATCAAGAACAATCGAACAGAACACACCTTTTAGCATTTTAGGCTCCACACAACTGGTGAATGCTGCAAAGTTGATTGCAAAAATGGACTACGGACATGGTTTAATTGATAGAATCCTATTAGCAACGCCACTAGCACTACGACCAACTTTGTCGGAGATGGAAACGGCAAAACACAACCTAGCCGATGAAGTCACTGAATGTTTTTCTTGAACTTTTCCAAAGAGTATCAAACATCGACGAGTCCACTATTTTCTCATTTGACTCGAATGTCAGACGAGCACTAAGACAGACGATGGATGAGTTCGTCAATGAAGTGAACGAATCCATTTTGCAAGGACAAGTCCCACCAAAGTCCAAAGCAACGGAACTCATTCCAAAAATCGCCACAACTATGCACGTATTCAATCATTTCATGGAAGAGGTTTTAGATGGCCAACCACCTTCAGATCCACCAACTACTATTCCCCACACCACACTTGAAAACGCCACTCTGTTTGTGAAACATTTAGAATCACAGAAAGATATATTATGTCAAGTAAGTATATTGCTTCCATTCATTCCATTTCCAATTACCATATTTCATTTTGTAATAACGACAACGGAATATGTGCCCTTCTTACTATTGCCTTTAATGGTATTCCTTTAGCATTCTTTTTACGATCGCTGCCGATTAAATCTAACAAAAAAATTCATTTCAACCAGGATAAACTAGGGGTCCATCGCATTCGTTTTCGAGATAACCACACTTAAATAGACACCTGTTTTCAAATTCAACCGAAAAAAATGACTCAACAGGGACTACTACATTCCAAATAAAAACGGGTGCATTAAATATAACTATAACTCTTGCATTCTTTAACTGTTTAGTTACACCTCTAAAAAATGCCACCTCAACTCTTACAAGTTTTGCAACATAAAAAATTTTTAATGTTTATACAATGAAACATTTTAATAAATTTCATGTTTCAGATATCTATGCTTTTGCCAGTAATTTCCAAAAAATCATATTTATGTTCACGGGGAAAAAATCCCTCCTTTTTCATATCATCTCTAATTGTTATTTCAGTTTCTCAAGGAAATTACCAACGCCGCAAGCGAGAAAACCGTTAACCAGCCTACAATAGAAACCATTAGACAAAATGTACTTCTTACACAAGGTCAAGCTATTACCTACAGAGTCTTCAAGCATGGAAAGAGATCATCCCGAAGCATTGCTGAGGCTGAATACACAAGGGCAACTCAAACATTTTGTGACGATAACGATAGCACTACAGTGATAGTATTTACGGTTTCTGGTCCTGTTCGATGTTTGAAAATTTCTTGGCGCTGTCAAACTTGCGGAAATAAGGTAGCTCGGTCTAGTTTTTTTCACGGTCAACTAGCCACGTATAAACAGCCGTAGCTTCTACCCCAGAGCGTCCTTTGCCAAGATTTTCTCACTCTACTTGTCTAGATATAGAATGAAGCTTTTGAAAAAGCATATTTTATTGAAATCCGTTTTATTTTAGCGAAGAAATCATTATGTCATCTTCTTTACTTAAAGCTCATTTTTGAGAAAAATCGGTCTAAACTTTTACAGTCACATATTCTACGTTTAAGTTGTTAGGTAGGTCTACATTCTGAGAAATTTTAAAAAAATCCTACTCATAGTTTTTGAATAAAAACGGTTTTATTCTTTTGTATACAAAACTTCATATGTTTTGTACCATTTACGATAACAACACACTCTGACAAGATACAACAAAATCCTTGCTCCCAGTTATTGCCAAGACTAAGATCTACACGGTCTGTGAATGTCTAGAGATTCGGCCAAGGCGTTAATTTTTAAGAGTTGTACAAGTCATGTAATGTTTTTGTTCATTTTCGCGCAAAACCTCAAATTTTAAATTTTGTTTCTAAACGCGCTAATCAAAAAATCGTCGATGAAATTTTTTTTAATTTCCGTTATCAGTTATTCAGAATATTGCCAATTATGTTTCGAAATTTGTAAACGAAAGAATACCTCTAAGGTGCTCAAATAAAATTCCAAACTTGGGTATGTTTGCACAATGGTGGCTGAACAAACCTTTGTCTGGTCGTCACGTTTTAAGAAGATCTTAAACGCCATGCCAATGAGGCGATTCCTGTTTTACTATTATCGAATGTTGGTTCGCCGAAACGCATACACTGCAAATTGCCACAAGCGTCACAAAGACCCCTTACTCCCAAAAGTACGGTGAATTACTGCTGTCTCCATGTTTTTTATCGTTCTTTAATGAGAAAATCAGTTTAATTGCCATTAAAATAGTAATGTTTTAGTTATAGTCGAAAGTATTATCATGACTTTATCCTGTCATATGTTATTATCTATTTTTTCATGTGTTATCATTATCTTTAATGTCAGTATTGGGTTAGAGGGATAAAGAGGAAGCTGATGACAAAAGTTTGCACTAATAAAATGATACATAGAGTCTTGTTGTCGCTGTGTGTGGTCTATTTTTTCTCGTCATTGTTCTAGTAGCTTAAATTAAGTTAAATGGTCGATTTTACCAGAGCTTAAACTATAATTGAATTAGACCTCTCCAGCAAAAATTCATTTGATAAGTAAATAAGCGTCATAGCGCATGGTATTGCTGTATCGTATTTCTGTATCGTTGTATTCCGGCTGTATCGCTGTATTGCTGTATCGTTGTATCGGTGTATCGCTGTATTGCTGTATTGCTGTATCGTTAGTATCAGCTGATATTCGCTTGGGTATCGCTGTAGAGTTGTATTGCTGGTATCGCTGTTTTCGCTGTATCGTTGTATTGCTGTACTAGCTGTTTCGCTGTATCGCTGTATCCTTGTATCCTTGTATTGCTGTATCGCTGTATCGCTGTTTCGCTGTTTCGCTGTAGCGCGGTATTGCGCGGTAGCGCGGTATTGCGCGGTAGCGCTGTATTGCGGTATCGCGGTATTGCGGTATCGCGGTATTGCGCTGTAGCGCTGTAGCGCTGTATTGCTGTATCGCTGTATCGTTGTATCACTGTATCATTGTTTCACTGTATCGCTGTATTGCGCGGTAGTGCTGTATCGTTGTATTGCTGTATCGCTGTATAGTTGTATTGCTGTATCGTTGTATTGCTGTTTGTGGTAGCGCTGTATCGCTGTATTGCTGTATCGCTGTATCGTTGTATCGCTGTATTGCTGTATCGGTGTATCGTTGTATTGCTGTATTGCTGTATCGTTGTATTGCTGTATTGCTGTATTGCTGTATCGGTGTATTGCTGTATCGCTGTATCACTGTATCGCTGTATTGCTGTATCGTTGTATCGCTGTATCTTTGTATTGCTGTATCGGTGTATTGATGTATCGCTGTATTGTATTACTGTATCGTTGTATTGCTGTATTGTATCAGTACTGTATCGCTGTATTACTGTATCGCTGTATCGTTGTATTGCTGTTTTGCTGTATTGTATTACTGTATCGCTGTATTACTGTATCGCTGTATTGTTGTATTGCTGTATCGGTGTATTGCTGTATCTTTGTATTGCTGTATTGCTGTACCGTTGTATCGCTGTATCGTATTGCTGTATCGTTTACCTCGAAAAGAGAATAATTTTACCGTTGCCCCATTTACGTTATACTTCAAGAAAAATAAAAAGGGACAGCAACTAGAATAAACTCTATGCTTCCCACATGCATGCATGCATTGCCGTAGCTATGTATCGCTGTATCGCGATACGAGAAACAATACAGCCAAATATTATGGCGCAAAACATATCTAATTTAGTTTAGTTAAATCTACTTCCGGTGTGTTACATCAAAGTGAGGCTGGACGAATTGTCATTTCCTTGACCCCCATCTAAGGGAAACTTTTCCCGCCTTTGGGCTCACTTGGCAGATTTGGTTTTTAACAAAGTCCACCCTCCTCCTCCCCAGGCCTTGCTTCATTTTATGTGATCTCTGGCGGTTCTGGTCCTCACCTTCGCTCAGGGCAGCAACATGCATTGTTATTATTATTGTAACTTTACCTTACTATATTGTATGTTGTGTTTATTGTTGGCTAATAAAGAGTGGCTATGTCATTGACATCTATAGCAGCTTCGCGAACAAGCTCAGCACATATTGCATTGGTGTTTTAAGCCATAAAAACACTTACGACAATGATTAATAAAGAAATAGGTAAAATAAATTGAGTAAAAATAAACATAAGAATAAAAATAAAAGAAAAAATAAAATGATAATAAAATAAAAATTAATATTTTACGTTGGTTCATAAAATAAAAATGTTTTTGAGTAATTTATTTGTCGTATTTAGTCAAAGTGTGTTTTAATTGTGAATTGCTTCCCATGAAAATCCTATTTGAAATAACATTTCTTGTAAATGTCTTTGCATATTTTATAAAGCCATAGTTACTTATTGTAGAACACGAAATATTACCGTAATCGGTAGAGTCATAGATAGCCGAAGTTATCACAAGATTTTCAAGTGACTTCTATATATACTTTGCGATGCTGCTTGGAAACTAATCTTTCTCCCACAATTTTTTTTTTATCTTGCAAGTATTCCGTACATACATTAAATGTGTAAACTTTCTTTTCCTTCAAAAAATGGGGAAATTGGTCAAATTTGACTGTTTTGAGCTGTAACTATGGCTCTTTCGCTGTGTTTACCTGATAGTCCCTTTGTGTAATTTATGGGAATAACCGACTGAAAAAATATATTTTGGACACTGAGTTCTTAATTATTTTCTGAAGAAAGCATGGAATGACATTTCTTACATGCACAAACTATATGCTAACAAAAAAAGTTAGTATAAGATGAGATTTAATGATATAAATATCAGAATCTCGCGTCATTTCAGATTCAAAAACATCATGTTACGCAGCAATAGCAACCTTTGTTCAGTGTACAATTGTCTACAAAATGCCATCCTGTTCTCGCAGGGTAGATATAACGTGTTGAGAAGACGGACATGAAATTTCTCATTCACTGCTATACCCTTCAAACGCTTTAAAAATATACACTTTTCCCCAATTTTCATAGAGAAAAGTGCTGCAGGAATGAAATTAAGGAGGATACCTGGTTCAAGTAATCCAATCAATGACTTGAGTCCTTATTTTCTTTAAGACTTATTGACTTCTCAACATTCACTTAAATTGACTATGTAAGCTAGTTACTCGTGTAAATTGGCGTACATGTAAAATACCGATTATTTAAAAAAAGTGCCCGTGGTATTCTAATATCAATAAATACTTATTAAATACATTAATATATTCATAATATCAATAAAAAAATTAGACTGATTCCATAAGTCGGCCCTAGTTCGCTCTCTGACGATTTTTTTTTTCGCTCATTGGTCCGACTTATCTCATTTATCAGCCGTTGCTGTACAAACCAAAACGAGGCTCTTGAATATGTTATGAGCCGGAAGTAAAATTGTACAAATTTTCGCAAGCCATTTCAACTCTTTATCAATCTTTTCTCGTAAAAGCACTCCCATAAAGTTTGTTTAAATGGAGCTGAAGATGTATGCTTGAATTGTGGCACCAGTAGAATGAAGCGTTAGTACAATCTTTACGGCGTGAAATCTAGGCAAAGATAACACAACACATCGTCTTGTCCTTCTCCGGAAAAGGCAGTGGGAATCTAGCATATAAACGTCCTAAAACTGTCAACTTGATCTTCAGTTCATCTGACAAGGCGTCAAAAGCGATACAAAAATATTGTCATTGCCGGCCTTTGCATCTAATAGTCCAGACAAAACGCTTTGCCACATCCTGTGTGAAGATAAGCAAATACTTTCTCCTCTTGAATCTATCAATGGATTTTCTTTTGAACGGCTTTAACGTTACATTCACTTTCAAAAACAAAATGGCATCTGACCGGAAGTGAAATTTCAGCTCGGTAAAATAAGACAGAGTACGTGATTGGTCAAAAATTTCATAACAAACGATTTCATTGACTATCTCGTTTTTTCGAGATGCGGATCATTTCTGAGTATGTTTGAAAATAAGTCGGACCCGTGAGCGAAAAAAAAAATCGTCATAGAGCGAACTGGGGCCGACTTATGGAATCAGTCTATAAAAAAATTTGAATTCTCGATTGTTTTAGTATGTGTTGTTTTTGAAACATTGCAAGGTAAGCCCTTATATGTTGGAGATTGTTCGAGATAAAAATCCACTATTTCCGATAAGCCAACAGAACTTAAGCTAAAGCTGAGACAAGATTTGTATAAAACGTTTAAAACGTATAAACCTACGTGATGACGATTTTAACTTGGTTACCGAAGGCCACGAAAGCGTACTTCTCCGCAAAAAAACTAAAAATTACTAGAGTTGCTCTCGAAAACGGTATTATTACTCGGTAAATCCGAGTTAGAAAATACAACTCCAAGTTAATAAAGTTAATGGTCCGAGAAAAGCAACAGAGTAAACAAACCGAGACCACGTGAACGCAATGTGATTGGCCAAAGCAGACGGTGGGTCAACAGGTCAGATACTACGGAATGGTAACACGATTGGCGGAAGCAGAGCACGTGAAACAATAAAATAATTTGATTGGTGAAAAAGCTCACCTCGTATCAGTGGCAATATACGAACGCAAAGGACTGCTGGGGAACATTTAGCCTGTGAACAGGCTCAGGGGAAGGGGCCTGTTCATAGGCTAGGGAACATTTTGTGTGGTGAATTATGTGAGGGTTATCGGCCTGAAGCGAAGGGTTATGTGATATATTCACCGAGGGCGCAGCCCGAGCTGAAGGTCGATAACTGACTTATTTTTACATTGGTGAGGTTTTCGAAAGTAGAAACTATGTTTATGTCGAAAATAAAGTAATTTATCTCACTGAAGTATGGCAGTATTTGCCACAAACATGCGCAGTAAACCAGTGAAGTGCATCAAGTGCATCCCACACGTGTTAAAGTGCTTTCACATTATACGACTTGACCATTAGCATTAGTTACTGGTTCAAACCGGTCATGCCTTGCGATTTAGGCGTGTAAAGACAATCGGTTCTCTCGATGTGAGGGGAATATACATTAGTATGCAAGGGGAATATGCCATATTCCCCTCGCATATTAATGTATATTCCCCTTGCATTGAAATAAGCTCTTTGTTCTAGCATGGGTTATGCGATATATTCCACTGCTAAGAACAAAGAAAACCGATCCAATGTGAAAATAATGTCTTTTACAGACGCGGTCATAGTAGAAACAATATTGATAAGGGTCAGTCTGCGAACTGTACAAGAACTCCATATGTACAAGGAGCCTGTGCGCCTGTGCTTGTCTTCACTGACATTCAGTTAGTGTTTCGCGGATTAAATGCGCTCACTCTAGCTAGCGGCCCTGTTCATTGACGTTCGTGGAGGAGAGGGAGGGCTGTGAGGTGCAATGGTATCTCAAGATTTACCGAGTGTACGCCACTTGAGCGTCTTGTTTTTTAAAGAGATTTGTAAAGCTATTAAAATTTGAAACTAGAAAATGTGAAAAAAAATTGGGGGTCACGGTACTAGTTTTAGCGCTAGAAGCAAACAAAATTGAAGTTTTACTTAAATTCGAATAAACTCTATTGAATCTATTAGAACACGCGCGCGCATGCTGGTATGTGCACGCTGTTTACATGCATGAAACCAAATAAAAAAGGTGCGCGTGCGCGATGCGCAGTAGCAAGGGTCCCGAATAACCTTAAATAAGCGATTATTTTTATTTATAGATACTCAGTATAGTGTCAGAATGGATGAGGTTGTTTGAGTTAAGAATCGATATAAGATTTCAATTATTCAATTTTTGGAAAGCGAGCGCGAAGCGCGAGCCGCTCAACGGAATTGAATGTTGAAGTGTTTGCAAAGCCTATTTTAAAGTATATTTAGCAAGTTTCACAAGAATATCTTGCTTGCAGAAGTCACAAATTCACTTAGCATTATCCAAGCGTATTGTACTTTATTTCTTGGCTTTAACATGCAAAGTATTCTATCATCGTGCGAGCGCGTACCGCGAGCCGCTCATCATCTTTATCTTTGGCATAATGCCCTTTTTTAACTCGCGGATTGTTTTACAATCCACGAGTTTTTGTGAGGGGGAGAATATGCAAATGAGCCCGCTTACTACGTCGTGAATGACAATATGGAATGACAATGGTGAATCCATCTATTGTCTAACTAGAGTGGTGCCATACATAAAGTAGTAACCTCTTTTGATGTAACCATTCCTTTGTTAAATTCCTGTTAGACATCCTCATTTGCGCATGTATGGAGAAAACGTAACTTAAATAGTATAAACAAACATGCAGTAGGAGAAAGGGGAGGTGTGAGAGGGGAGAAGGGCGAGCGAGGGAGTAGAGGGTGGGGAAAGAGGGCGTCTTGGGGGGAAGAAGGCGGAGAGGGAAAATTGAATCTGATTTCAAACGATCCAAAGCAACTCAGGGATGGGAGGGAGGGGGAGGAATCAATCTGGCTTATGTCAAGCGGTATGGACATCAGTTCGAGTTTAACTAGACACTGCCCTTGGCCTACTTCAGATTTATCAAAGTAGGCAAGAGATTCTTGTCACCGAAAGTTCGAAATTTGGTGGCTTGAGAGACAGTTTTGAATCTTTTAATCGACGGACTGTATACTTCGAGACGTGTATTGAGGCTCAGTATTAGTAGCTCAGTATTAGTACTAATACTTCGGTGTAATAAAATAAGAGATTTAATGTATGAATTTTATTTAAAACAGCAGATATTGAAATCTGGCCCGTTAGCTCACGGAAAGTCACGTAATATATGTAATGTTACTTAATATACCTATTAAACCGGCTAGCGTGTTGCTATGTACGTTTCCACCTAATTCAAAACCTTTTGGAATAAGATTGTCTTTTATCACGTGTAAGTTATTGGAACAAAAGTTCTTATTCCCCAAGTTTTTAAACTGGGTACATAACAATGCGTTTAATCGATTAGGTCCAGGGCTGTAGCCAGGAGGAAACTACAACCGAGGCGAAAGACCCCGAGGGGCAGGCACGAGTGCCGAAGGCGACAGAACTACCGCCGAAAATCGACATTTGGTCAGGAAAATTTTACCGAGGCAAATGCCTCGGTTCGCCTTATACTGGCTACGGCCCTGAGGTCTATGACCTCGGTCAGTTGTATGTTTATTACAAACTTTATCAAGAAACACGACGCCTTCTGAAGTGCATTAATGCAAGGCATATCAGTTACAAGTCAGCGATGTGGAAGGCCTTTTCTCAGATCAGCAAATGCCTACTAACAAGTTGTTAACAGCTTTTAACAAATGATCTTTTGAAACAAATGGTCTTTCAGCGCTGAGTTTGATCTCAACATACGTACTGATCGATAACTATACCGGCGGTTCATCCACGAGTTTTGGGGTCCATTGGGCCGTTGATTTAACTCGTGGATTGCAAATTCACAAGTTATTGTGAGGGGACAGAATATGCCAATGAGTCACTCACTCACTCACTCGCTCGCTCACTCACTATAGATGTTAAACAATAGAATACCTTATATGGTTGAGGTTTTAAAAGTGTCTGTCCGTCCTCCTATGATATCCTCCTATAAATAGTATAAACACAAATGCGGGAGGGGCAGAGAGGGGAGGCTTGGGAAAGAGGGGGGAGGGAGTGGAGGGTGGGGAGGGCAGGCAGGTAAAGGAGGGGAGGGTGGGGGAGGAGTGGAAGGAGAGGGGAATTGAATCAATCTGGTTTATGTCAAGCGGTATGGAGCGACTCGCGGTCAGAATCATTTCAGAGGTGGACGTCGGTTCGAATTCTACTAGAAACAGCCCTCGGACGACTTCAGATTTATCAAAGTCAAGATCATTTTGAGGTAGGAATCCTAGTTGTGACTGTATAGTCAAGAGATTTGCTGTATACTTTATTCGACTGGCTGTATACTTTGAGACGTGTATTGAGGCTCAGTATTTGTAACTAATACTTCAGATACTAAAGAAAATACTTTTCCTAAGTCGTAATATCTTTTGCTCGCGATTTTATGAGCATATTTACTTGATTTGACCTTTGTAGTTAGAGCACACTGGAAGGTTTCACTGACGTTTTCGTGATATCGATCGACATCTGAATATTTCATACTCGAAGTGAAGCAGGTCATTACATTCCTACAATAATTCCCTGAATGTGTTTGTTTGAATACAGCTCCGTTGGTGATTTATATTTCCCCCTTTAAGTGAAAACTTTGTTACTTCGCTAAAATGTGTTGTGTCTCGTACTCGAGCATGGCAGCCTATCGTGCATTAATCAGAAAATTTGAACTATACGTAGACAACACGTTGCCATAACGCTACGTACGTAACTAAAATCTTCTGGTTGTTAAGAAACATGACGCCGCTTGCTGAAGCTCAAGTGGGCTTTGCTGTTAAACCGACATCGATATACGGGACCCTACAATAATACCTTATACGATTGAGAGTTTAATGAGGGTCTATCCGTCCAATGACATCTTTTGAGGAAGAGAGTTGAGGGGCGGGGAACGGGTAAGGGAGGGGAGGAGGAGGGCGATAACAGCAGTAAGCTGTCGTTCATCAGGTGGGACAGAGTCCCTGGAACGGTTCACCCACGAGTTCTTGGGCCCATTGGGCCGTTGATTCTGTCGATAGGATCTTTTTCTCAACATCCGTGTTTTCCGCGAGCTCACATGATTCGTACTCTTTAACAGCAGTCCAGCCTGCAGGACTTTTGTCGGCAAAGCAAATAAGAATAGTTCATTTATTAGCTTTTAGCCTCCTATGCAGCCGCTCCTTTGTGACACGCAAAGCGCATCCCAACGTAGCACGCTACGTGGGGATGCGCTTTACGTGACACAAAGGAGCGGCTGCATAGGAGGCTAGGTAGCTTTAAGCTTTGCAATTTCTGCGTCTGCTTTAGTGAAGTTGCCATCAAACAGATCTTTGTTTACCGTGTCAAGACCATCTGAGTTCATGCAATTGAATTCATACTGAATCTTGTTCCCCTTGAATTTTAAGGAATTGGTGGCTTTGGATTCTGTTTTAAGCTTTTTAGTTGTAAAGTGTGTTCTTCCCGCTCGTCAAACCTTCGTTTGAAATTTTCAACCTTACGATCTAACATTTCAGAAAAACGTTCGAACATTGCCGAATGGTCTTCATTATTGTGTAATCTGAGTCCAGTAGGTTCACCAGATTGAGTTGGCATTTCAGGTTTGCTCTGTAGAAGTTCTGCGTCGGAACATATTGTTGCTAGTACAAGTGTACAGTCCAAGAGATGCCTTCGAGTGCTTATCACTTCAGATCTTCAGCTTTAAATACCCTGAATTGGGAAATACCCTAGGGACGTCTTTGCATGCTCTAAAAGCTATCTTCGCAAACTGGTATGCGCACTTATGCACATTCCGTAAAGCTACTAAATCAATCTCGTACCCAGAGCCTGCGTTCCTCTTGGTCAGCGACCGAGAAACGAGAGGCTCTGGCCAACACAGTTATTTTGAGCACTCTGATTGGTTGACAAAAATATCTAACACGCATGCTCGAACAAAATCCAAAATGGCGGAAAAAT
This sequence comes from Telmatactis stephensoni, assembly GCA_029948255.1. NCBI lineage: Eukaryota > Metazoa > Cnidaria > Anthozoa > Actiniaria > Isophelliidae > Telmatactis > Telmatactis stephensoni. Next base: position 51,446 of record JALIZF010000924.1, read on the forward strand.
GGAAAAAACGCCGGTGAAGAGCGTATGTGGAAGTGTTTGCCGGTGCTGCAACAACACATTAAACCCCAAAAATCATCCCATTGACCTTTTTGGTGAGAAGAGTTGTAGTGAGGGTATCATAGATGCAATCTTCAAACTTACTGGCTCAAAACTGAGCGGAAATGATGGGCTACCTACCAAGATTTGCCGTGCATGTTACGCGAAGGTTTTGAAGTTTAAAGAGTTTGTGGTAATTTTTGATGAATCTACAGCTGCGCAGCAATCTTCTCGTTTGAAAAGAGGAAAGTCTGTAGGCGAAAGCCCTACTGAATCTATATCTCCATCTGTGCGTCGATTAAATAAAAAGTCTAAGCAAGATGGCGCGAACGGCAAAGGTAAGCCAGATGGTGTTTTTGCGCGCTCTTTATTTTCATCAGGCTCATCAGTGTCAGTTCAACCACGGTTGAATGAACTGGAGATTCTGCCGTTAAATTATCATGAACAAGAAGATAAAAGCGAGACAGGAGATACTTGCACAAGTATTGTAAAATCGGCTGGAATCCGTAACCCGAAGGTTAGTTGGCTAAATTATTATATATTCAGTTCACTGTTGATTGAACCAGCTAGTAAGATAATATAATGTTGATTAATCCTTGTATAATGTTCTATGTTATACCTTATATCTGGTAAACATCCCAGCCATCATAAAATAATGTTAATTGTAATTGTAATAGTAATACAGCCAGCCCAGATTAGCAAAGCTACCTGCAGGCTTATGTTTGTATTAATCTTTTTTTTTTTTTGTAACAATAAAACTTGAATAAACTTGAATTGTAATCATTAATCTCATAATTAATTAATCTCATAATGAATTAACATTTTTTTAATATTCAGTTAATGAGATTTCCAAGTAATTTTAACTAAATATCCAATGCCTTAATTCTCTTAAACAACATGCCTTTTAGAAGCTCTGTGATTCTTTTTAAAACACCAGAGCTGGGTGCAATTCCCAGACATGTTTGAGAATGGGCAAGGATATATGTGGTTGTGGAATCATTGGTGAACTGTTTTTTATATACTGAATGTTTAATACATTATTGAATTTGTATTAAAATCAAAGCTACAGGTACAGAGTATGGATGACAAAGGCAAATTATGTATTTCAAAGCTTAATGAAGCACCACACTACATCACACCACTAGAGATAGCAAAAGCATTGCTTCAATCCCCCCAAATAAAAAATGCAGTTAAATTGATGTTTTTGAAAGAAGTAGATGAGCAGTGTAAACAACTATGTACAAGAAGTGCCACAAATTCATCAGTTTTAAGAGTTCCAGCTGCAAATCACAAGGTACAAGTAACTGTTATCCAGTTTAAGAGTAAAGGGACAGGGACTAAATTTTATGAAAAAGCTTAATTGTCTTTCTAGCCTGAGTACAGGTAGAGAAAAATGACTCACAGTAGGATAAGAAGGTTCTCATGAATTTACCCTATTTACTTGCTCTGACATCATTTTTATTGTCATTTTCTATGAGAGAAATATAATTTTTTTATTGTATTGATTTTTTAAATTTTTTTTAGGACCTTCATAATTTTTCTTGGGAACCAATACTGAAGGAGATGCAAGACAGAGCTCCAGATGTACTAGATTTCCTTGTCACCATTGCTGGTCCTTCTCTGAAAGATGACAGCCTCAAGAAGAAAATCCCCCCACTTTGTACTGCTTACAGCATTTTGATGAATACAAGATGGAGAGACCTTTGCCTGGTTCAGAAAATAAACACAATCATTCTTGGTGTGGGGAATGCAACAAATAAGGTAAATGGAAATTATGCTTTTGGAATTTTTGACCTAGTTAGTCATCAGTTTACATTATACAGTATGAACTCTAAATCAGTTATTCATGAATTGAATTTTTCTTTTCAGACGATTCAACGTTTAAACAGGCAAGGGATAACCCAATCAAGAGAGAAATACAGGGACATTATGGAAAACATTGGTACAGAATTAACAGAGAATGTCAGAAAAGGAGTTGCCTCAGGAAAAGAGTGTAGAATATTTTTTGATAACATTGACTTTAAAATATTGGTAAACATCATTTTGAAAAACCACCGCAACTCAGATATCCATTGGATAGCTCAGTATCTTACATATGACAGGATACCATCTGATGGTCTAGATGATTCCAAACCATTAGTGGCTGATGTAAAAAGTTTTGATAACATCAATTACTTGCTTAGTGAGGCTGAAATGGAAAAACTTCGTCATGATTTTATTGTATTAGTTGCACGAGTGCTATTGGAATTCTTTGATTTCATGAAGCTTTTGGAAAATGCAGTCCCAAGACACATAACACATCGGTATTTATAACCTATTAATATTTTTTAAATGACAGTGTATGCAGTGCCTTAATCACTTACATGAGAAACAGATGATTTTAACTGAAGGAAAAGATCACTGTTTTTAAGAAAAGTTCTAAAAAAGTTGATACTAGGTGTCATTTGATTTTGTGCAGTGCCCTGTATTCTTATTGTTTTGCTTTATTTTTTTAATTTTATGAAAAACTGTCAGTGTTGTTGCCATTTTAAATTTGCTAAAAATCTTTCATCCTTCCCGTACTATTATTATATGGTGAGAGCATTAATTATGATTGTTTCAGTAATTTTGAAATGAATAATATTCTCCAGTTACAGTGAATTCATGAAAGAAAAGTCAACTATTGTTGGATTACCAGTGGTTCCTTATAATCAGGCCAAGCATTCAGATGTATGCCAGTACTTAGATGAGTTGCAGGAATTCCTTGCTGCTGTTCACACACCAGAGGTATGCTTGTATGTTTCACTGAAGCATGCTGTTGGTTGTCATGATCTTATGAATATTTACAGGGTCAGCAATTGCCACAGTCAGCAACAGAGAGAGAGAACATCTTGGAAAATGTGAAAGTCCCACTAGGAGCAGATCTTTTGGGAAGAGAACGTGTCACAGGAGCAAAGAAAACACGTATGGGTTGTGACTTAAATTCTGACAAGTTTGAAAGTATCATTGAAACACCAGCTCTATGGCATGCAAAGCAATCTTTTCTTAAGGTACAATATCTTTTGAAATAAGTATCCAAGGTATTTACCAAGTCAAGTCAAGACCATTTATTTTTACTGTATCTATAGCTTTTAAGGTACATGAAAAAATCATGGTTTATTACTTGAAGAGTTGCTATGAAGATATCTACTAATATAATATCTTACCACAAAAAGAAAGTCCAGCAATACCATTTTAGGCTTTTGAAACTTCAAAACCCATCAATACAGTTATGTGAATGAATTAATTTCAGGGGCAACTTACTATATGAACAATAATATTTCCATCACTTAAAAGTTTTTTATTTATGTTTTCTAGTTCATATGGGAACAGCTATATAAAGCAACACCTCTTTGTGGAAGAGAAGTTGGCACCTTATATCATTTGCGGCAGTTATTTCGACTGGTCAATGTTCCAAACAATGTGAAAAAGAACTATGCTAGCTGTGAGCACCTAATGCTATCTGCAACAAAGGCATATATTTGCTCTGCATTCTTAAAATGGGCAAATATTGAAAATACTACTGAATGTCCAGAAGTCATCAAAAGCCACATTGGAAAGAATACCCCCTTGAACAAAAAATGGGAATTCTTAAAGGGATACATTGGAAAATTCGTGGATGAGTTTGCAATGACAGAATTTGATATTGAAAAAAAGTGGAGAGAGGAAAAAGAAAGACAAATGAAAGAAAAAGAAGATGAAAGGCGCAGACAAGTACAGCAGGCTGAGGAGACCAACCGTTTAGAAGAACGATTTTCTGCAGGTGATTTTTGTGATCTTTTCTTTTTTTTTTTTTTTTCAAATGTGTTTTGTTGTTGTTGTTGTTGTTAAAGTACATATACATTGTACATCATGAAATATTTCAAAGTGTAAAAAAAAAGAAAGGAAAGTAGTAGAGAATATTAATGCCTCTTATTCTCTTTTACTACTAGGAAAGTTAACACTATTGCTTCAACATCAATCTGACAAATATCAGTTCCTTGCTGTTGGATTAATTATGGACATGAGAGCTTTTCCAGCAACAGGTCCTGATGTAGTTCCAGTGTTTGTACTGTCTATAATTGAGCCAGTATTGGAAAATCTTAAGGTTGGACAAGTTGTTTGTTGGCCAAAGTCCCTACTAGCTTCACCAAATAACCAACATTCAAAACAGATTCCAAGTCAGGAGAGCAAAGAAACACTTGATCTCAAGAGTACCATCTCTGATATCCCATCAGATAGCAAAGAAGACAATTTATTAAATTATGGTTTACAAGTGATTCAGCTCGGATTGATGCTGATGCAGCTGAATGACACTGAATGTGAGGGGGACGGTGAGAGAAGTATAATAAATTGGAAAATGCTTCTTCTTTACTTTAGATGTAGAAGTAGAGGAATGAAGTATGCATATGAAGCAATGAGATTTATTACTTGTACAAGAGGGATATATTCAGAAAAAACTGCTCATAGAATCATACATGGGCAATTTGTTAATCCCAAAGGAGGTGCTGGGAACAACTACCCCAATGACCTTAAAATGGAACATCTTGTAAGAAACAATAAAGTGGTTTTAAAGGGTCTCTGTGGAAACAAGACTCTTAAAGCAGTTGAAAGATGCTCCAAAGCAGCACATGGTTTGAAAGACATTTGTGAAAATTTTGACAAAGAATGTAATATTCCAAAAGAATCTACCTCCCATACACATTCATGCAGCACAGAAGATGTTAAAGAAATGCTTGTAGTAATACATCAAGCCAACCCATTTACTTACAAACCAGGAAGAGTACTACAGTCATTCCCTGGCATCTCCAAGACACCTCTGGATAAGTTAAATGTTTGTTTGTTACACACCTGGCTATCAAACCACAAACGCAAGTTATTCTTAAATAAAAATTACCATAGAGAAAATGAAGATGATGATGATGACTCGAGTGATGAAGACCAAGAAGAAGAAGAAGATGATGATGAAGAAGATCTGGAATTTTAGGAACATTTTAGCTCAGACTGAAAAATATTTTGTAATATTAACACATGAAAACTATTTTTTACTGTTTTTATAACCTAAGTATCAGGCCCTTTTTTGTAGGGGAGGGCAGGGGAAAGAGGGGAATGGGAGGAGGGGGAAGGGGAGACCCCCGTCCCTGTCCTCCCCTCCCCAGTCCTATTCCCCTCTTTCCCCTCCCCTCCTCTCCCAAAGAGGGCCTGATACTCAGGTTGGTTTTACTCACTTTTTCAGAACAAAGACTGAACATTAAAACCTTCTGAAAATGCATTAAAAACATTATTTTGAAAGTCACTACAAGTACATTGTGTAAATATCTCATTATTGTGGGCATTTACTTTCTTATTGCATAGATTTTCATTAATAAGTTTTTAGCATGTCCTCTCCACCTAAAAAAGCTGCATTTATACTGATATTAGACTTGTCTGCATCATTTGGCAAAATTCTAACATAACAAGGAAATCATACATATTTAATATCAGCTGAAAAAGACTGAACTCTTACAACAGAAATTTATCTTTAAAGGTGAAAAATATGTATGATCTATGTAGAGATATTGATTGCAATCCCAAATTTTACATTGGGTACATAAAGCACTGACCATGAAAGAAAGTCAACCACCTACTTTGAAATACTGTACATATTCGAAATGGCAGCCAAAAAATAGTTCAAATTAATATCCTGTACTAGCACTTGAAAGAGTACCTCTACCTTTGCTTTAGAAATCCTACCAAAGATTCATGAGTCAAAATTGAAAAAGGGAACATTTACAGGTCTGTACAACTGGGCATATACACTATTAATACAACCTCTCAGCTGATAAATTAGAAATTATATAACACAGTGAATCTTTATAGGATTACTAAAGTAAAGGTTTTCTTTCAGACTCTGAATATTATAAGTTTTTACTCACTATGATATTAATTCTGTAATATTAATTCTGACACTTGAACTTGTGGCAACCATATTGGAAAAATGTCTATTTGCCAGACTTAATGTGAAAATATACAGTAAGTTTTTTTAGCTGAAACTGTATAAACCAGCCAATGATTTAATCATATAGTAGCTGTAATAACATATTATTCATATTCCATAATACACAGGACCTTGCATTGTTGTTCAAAAAGGTGACTTGAAAATCTGGTTTGATAGGTGTTTTCTTAAAGCAGTTTTTGTTGAGGTGAGAGCCTTGTCTCATTTCAGAACAAGAAAGAAAGACCTTGTATTTGTGATAAAACTTTCCTTGTAAATGAGGCAATAATCCAGTTTCGAGTTCTGTGTTGCTCAGTGTTAGCCTCAATTAGATGTGAGATATTCAAAGAAATCAAGCAAACTCCAGAGGAATTCTATAGCATTTGCTTGTTCATTTGTGTACATTCCATTTATTCCCAACTAGGGTTAATCAATGACACAAAAGAATACATTACGAGGAGTTGAGGCTAACACTGAGCAAAATGAACTCAAAACTGGAGTATTTTTGTTACAATCAGAATTGCCATTTGTGTCAGTTGAGTGATCTGATGGCCATCCATCTGAATGCTCTGGTCTTGAAATGAGAAAACATAATATTAAAAGACTAACTTTTAAATGTACTTTTGGACTATATTAAATATGTGGATGGCATTCTCCTTACTAAAAACAGGTAATTTTTGTTCTATATCTTCAACTGATCTGTAGTGGGATAGATTGTCAGCAATGTTATTTATCAGCTCTATGCTAATGCCACTTATAAAACTTGTGCTCCCAACACAAGATCTTCCCATTCCAGGACGAGAGAGCCTGAAATATTCGAGCTCCTCCAAGAGCTTTGACCTTTTTTCATTATCAAGATTTATGTTTGTGTTGCTGACATGACTTGTAGGTGCCTCTGATTCAACATCAAACATACTTGCAACACCAACAAGAACACAGTCATCACATCCACATGTCTGTTTATGAAAGTCACAACAATCATGTTCGGGTCCAACTCGCTCTGGCACTTCGAAGCCAAAGTGGTTTAAGATAATTTCTCGTTTACATTTATCAACAGTAACATATCTTCTCATTTCTTCTGATAGATTTTTCTTAGCTCTTGAGATATCATACGAATTGAAATAAATCACAGCCTTAGAAGGTAAGCCATCACGGCCAGCTCTTCCAGCTTCCTGGAAGTATTCTTCAAGGGTGTATGGTACCCCAATGTGAATGACATTCCTGATATTTTTCAGATCTAACCCAATTCCAAATGCAATAGTTGCAAAAATAACTCTTAATTTTGAACTTCCATCAAGCAAACCATCAACAATTTTTTCTCTTTCATGTGAGGGGTACTGTGCATGATACTGTGTAAACAGCCTGTTACTAGCATTTTCTGGTGCCCCTATTGGGTGGTATTGGTTTTTACCCATTTTTTCACTCATGTATGCAAAACAGTTTGCTATTGTTTCAAGATTACCAAATACAAGAGTCACTGGGCAATCAAGTCTATTCTTTGTAAGATCTTCAATCAATGGATCAAGAATCATGGCTAATTTATCGTCTCCACGATCAGGCCTTCTTGAGGAACCAAAAAATATATTGCTTCTATCAGGATTCATTTCAATGATCACTGGATCAATTAAACCAAGGGTTGTCACAATTTGGGTTCTAGCTTTTATTGTTGCAGTTGCTGTTAAACCTAAGATAGGTACATTGGCAAACACACTGGAAAGAAGCCCAAGTTTCTTATATGCTGGTCTAAAATCTTGCCTGTGCAATGAAAATAAAAAATACAAAAAAAACAAAAAACAAAAAGGCATTTTACTAAGTGACAACTTTTTTACACAACAAAGTTTTATTTTGCTTGTATATAATAGATATAAGGGCCAGCTCGGCTCATATAATATAACTGTAAGGAGTATAGAGCTCAAAACTATGAGGAAATATTCCACTTGTCTAGTCATATTATATTCACATATCCAGCTTTATACAGATTGACAAATGGCTTTATAACAAAAGGATTCCTTTTACCATGCCTTGAATTACAGAATGAAAATTATGAAGGATACAGGATACAGTTCTTGTCAGTATATCAGTTTTGATCTGGTTCCATTGAAACTAGAACTCATTCACAAGAAAGTGAAAGCTACAGTTAATTAATTTGGCAAAACTTAACTTACCAATCTATTGCCAGATGAGCTTCATCCACAACTATTGCTTTCAGTTTCTTGGCAAATTCTTTAGACCGAAATGCCTTCAAAACATTTTTATTTTCTACTATCGCTTCTGGATGGGCAATAATAAGTTGATAGTTAGTCAGAGTCTCTAGACTTTCACCTTCTCCATCGATGTCTGAGAAGACGTGATCACCCTTAAGAATACAGACTTTCAGGCCAGATTCTCTTAGTTTAGATACTTGATCTCTAATCAGAGCATTCAAGGGCGATATAACAAGAACAATGGAGCTTTGACCTGGTGTTGCAGATTCACGATGATCGTAAAAATCAAAAACTGGCGCCAAAATCTGATATACTAGAGATTTACCGTATCCTGTCGGAAGAATAGCCAAAACATCTTTTCTGGATACAACAACAGCTTTCAGAACTTGATATTGTTTAACTTTTAAACTTATACCGGATTTTCGAATAATTTTCAGTCCGTAATCTAATGCATGGTGAAAGAAATCATCTTCACTGAAGTCCGCCATCTTGTTCTAAACTGAGGTCATGCGCAGTTAAGCCAAGTCCGCAAATAGCGGACTAAAAATTTGTGTTGGCCAGAGCCTCTCGTTTCTCGGTCGCTGACCAAGAGGAACGCAGGCTCTGGGTACGAGATTGCTACTAAATATCCCCATTTTTTTCATTCAAAGTGTTAATATAGTGCTCACAGCTCCACACGCAATTGTTTGTTTTTGCCCAAAAGGGGGGCTTATTCTACCCTCAGTCAAGTGAATACTCTTATAACTCAAAAAGGTCATGTTCAACATAAGCATGCCAGAATTCAAATCCAGACTTGGCCTTAGGCGCCCTTACAAGTGATTTGAACACATCTCGTGGAAGTAAGAAAATTGACTTCATTGCATTCTTCTCCAATAAGTGATTTTTTTTAACTTGCTCAGCAATGTCTATAGCTACATTTTCCATGATCTCTAACTGACGGAGAGTCTTTCCAGACGGACTTACAGTAGCTTGAAATAGGAATAAATTCCTAACTTGGTAATTCCTCTGCCGCACGTTGTGGAGGATGTACAGAAATGCAAAATCATATCCCTTGAATTGCATCTTACTTGGTTTATTCAGATCTAGCCAAACCTTGACCTCGTGATCATCGGTACAATGTGTCTCCGCTGAACAATGGATGCTATCCAATATTTCATCAAAGGAGCTGACTTTAGCTATTCGGTTTACTTTTACTAATGTAGATGTTTGAAAATGAAAAGATATTCCGACATCATGTACACAAGTGCACAGTCTTATGTACTCCTCAAACAGGCCTCCAGCACAATAATTCATGCTTGTGTTATACTGTTTACGAACTAATGTGTATGTGTCCCTGAACTGCTCCATTGCTTTCTTTGGATCATATGACTTTCTTGCAGCAAGTAACATGGTTTCAAATTGAGTTGAATCAGCAAAGACATAGTGGCATTCGTCAGTCTTCATTTCAATGTATCCCAGACTGCTGGATGGTGATTCCTGTTGGTCTTTAACAATAACCAACCATTTCAAAACGGTCAAAATGGCATCATTTTCTCTCATTTTGAACTTTGCTAAATTGAGGCTCATGCACTCCATTTTTTCTGGTGATATAGGAAAGTTTTTTGGTTCAATGCGAGAGTGCCCTTCTTTCAGCTCCTGATCAGTTTGTCGAAAAAAATCAGGCCACAACAGCCATAGCTGCTCAGCTACATTCATTTGTGAGCTTTCCAGTGCTTCAATATCATACACTATGCTTGATAGTTTTTGCTTGTCTGTCACAAACTGTAAATTTAGCAAATATTCACTCAAGAGCCCATAATTCTTTGTAACCTCCCAAATAGCATCAGCAGGTAACATGATATTATGGCGGGACTCCAGCAGGTGTTTAACATCTTCTTTTGTCATTGCTAAATCTATTACTCTGAGATATAGTTCTCCACATAGGTTTTCATCTAACCACTCTTTGGGAGGTGGATAATGTCCTGATGTGAACATTGTGAATGGCAAGCATCCATCGTTTCTTGGTTTGGTCAAGAATGATGGGTGTAGAATACGTGTATTGATCTGGTCAATGACTACACATTTCTCGTTTATATGTTCCTCTAATACATCTAGGTATTCTTGATGGCGACCTTCTGGGTTGTGCCTAAACTTGATCCACATCGAAGTACCATAGGCTAAGCTAAGATAGTATGCTGTGGCGAGTGACAAACAAGATTTGCCAATATTTGGACAACCATGGTATAAAGTGGCAGACAAATTGGAGTTATTGTGGAGAATATCAAATTGTTTCTCCAATGCTTCTCGGAATGCACTGTGAATCACGATGTTGTATCCTTTAATGCTGATTTTTTCTTCAGTCTTAATTCTCTGCCTACAGAAAAAGAAGATAAATTTATTGTTTATGATTGAGAAAGTGGAAGACAGAGATAGAGATACAGGCCCGCAAGTGACCTCAGGCCCACAAATGATCCCAGGCCCGGAAATGAACCCATCACAGGTAGTCTAGCAGCCAAGACCAAAATTTTTCGAATTGGCTGCACCCCTGGGTTGGCAAGCTGTTCTTGGTATCATTTTAAAGCTCAGACATTGTAGATTACGATTCTGTTTGTTTTCTGAGTCTCCGGGTATATATACAACTATATCAAATATACATACATAAATACTTTTCTCACAGAAGAAATTATGGGATATGCTCCTTTATCCTATAACTATTACACATTAACCAATCAGAGCTAAGCATTGCTATGTAATATTTAGCGGTATTTCATAGTTTTTTCATGAAATACAGAGCGGTATTTCATGAAATAGAATGACCAATCAAATAAGCTCGAAATTGCAATTATAATGTTATTTTGTTTGTTTTATTGAATGTGTAATAGCTATTGGATAATATAGGATAATAATTGCTCAAACATTTAATTGTTTAATTTGCATGTCGGCAAGAGTCCCAAACAAGCTTGAAAACATGCTTCCAAAAATGTATCTAATCAAGCCGCTGGACCAAATACTATAGCCAAAACAGCTCAATTTTGCAAAAACTAGGCTTAGAACAGGCACATGCTTTAATAATCTTTTTGGGGTACGGCGTACAAGATTTTTCGAGTTTTAATTTATGACACTTATGAATGAATTGAGCAAAACACCGCGAAATATTTTCTAATCGATAAATCCTGAAATACTGAATTTTAATTCAAAGCACACACTTATGACACAGGAATGACATATAACACTTGCCTTGCTTCAAAAATAGAGAAAGCATCCAAAATAAAGCTCCAAAGTTCGACATTCAGGTCTAATTTCATGTTTTGACTGATTTTGACGCACTGTATTTTGTAATCGCAGGTTCCTTTGCCTGTAATAATTGTCCGCAGCACACTAGCATTAGATAGGCTGTTTGCATCAAAGCATTTTATAGTCATGGCATCATTTTTAAGAAAGGGATCGCCAAGCAAAAGTTCCACAATGATAAAAAATTCTCGCCTTCGATTCAAAGCAAAAATACGGACATGCACAGACAAATTCTCCATGTGCACTATAAAGTCCCGTTCCCACGAGCGATTTTTTTTTTGGCGATTTTAGGTGCGACTTTTAGTGGTGATTTCATGTCAACGCGATATCGCCACGACGTCGCAGTGAAATTTCGAACATGTTCAAAAGATATCGCCATGAAATCGCTGCGAAGATCGCACCTAAAATTGCCAAAAAAATCGCTCGTGTGAACGGGCCTTAAGAGGGCATAACAGCAAGTGATTTCGTTTAATTGCGCATGCGTCAAACCTCAGCGCACATTCCAGCAAAATTCATAATGGACAAGAAACAAGTGAAATGTGGCATTTTGAAAGTAATACTTCAAGCCATTCGTACTTCTACAAACAACTATAATTCTCCGAAAGCATTTATTGAACCTTTTCAAAGCTGCCTGTACGAAAAATATTTATTCTTCCACACCTAGAATACTGCGGTCCTTTAATGCTAGGTTTAGGTAAAGTTCAAAGCGACCGACTAGATAACGCTAATTATTATATTCTTAGATCTGTGTTAGGCTATGGTAAAACTGTTTCATATGAGCAGATATTAAGTACCGTCGAACTATCTAATCTCAAGAAACGACGTATCTATCAGTCAATGGTATTACTTTATAAGAGTTTATATGGAGATGGTCCTCAGTATATAAAGAATCTTTTTAGCTTTAGAAAAACACATTATAATCTCAGGGGAGATGGATATAAGCTAGCTATACCTAGGTTTAACTTATTATGGAAGAAAAAATCATTTAGCTATATGGCTGCTAACATTTGGAATAGTCTCCCAAAAAAATGTTTATAATGCAGCCAGTCTAACTGAATTCAAAAGCAACCTTAAGAAAGCTATTCTTTAGATTCTTCTGTTCAATTTTTTTTCGATCACTATTGATAATTTCATACCATTTTTTTTTCTATATTATGTTTCCAAGTTATAATTAATTTGTTGTTCACACACGTTCGTATTTTGAACGAGTTTCTAGCTCCTGTACGATACGTGTTTAAATAAATAAATAAAAAAAAATCTTTTATCCTGCTAAATTTTGCTATATCTAAAAACCACTTGGTTTTGTTGACTAAAGGGTTCGAGAAGCGGTTTGTTTACATGTGTTGTTGGAGATTATGAAATTATGACAGCTATCGACAATGATTTTTAGAACAGTAAGACAAAAAGGTAGGTCTTTATGCATCTGTAATGATTTGCCAAATATTTCTTCTAGTGAAAATAGTGAAATCCACATGTACGCTGATGATACCACCATATACATGTATGTCATCGGTCCAAATCCTGACGTGGTGGCAAAGTAGTAACTCAATACGATCCCGAGAAAGCTGTACGTCTGGTGTTGCCAGAATCTTCTAATGCCGCACCCTGGCAAGTCGGAGTTCATGCTCCTCAATAGTAGCTGTTTTGTGGGCCCATTACCTCACTGGTACACATTAGCCAACATTACGCTTTACGCTAAATTTTGTCACGAAGCCAGCTCAACACATGCAATCGACCGAGCAAAAGAACGTATTGAAGACCAATCCAACCCTATTACAAATTCATTTTGACCATATATATGTATATATATATACATCTTGAAGTGAACTACTCAATCCTTTGCGTAATCAGTTTAATACAATTTTGTTTCGTGGACCAACTATGAAGTTGATCCACTCCTCAGTTAAACTTCATACAACATACATATACATATATATATATACAGCGTTTTGCATAAATTCTGACAAAACAAGTATATACATATATACATATATCTGTGAAGATAAAATCGCTAAAATACACACGAAAAATGCAATTCCTTTTTAATTTTCGATGCAAGTATTCAAAATATGTGTTTATAGATAAATGTGCAAACATTTTGAAGCATATATATATATACACCCGTTTCCAAAAATAATAAGAATTTTTACTACTAGAAATATATATATAAATAGACGCAGAATTTATGGGATGGCTCGCTTTATATATTTTTCGAGTTCACCAGGACCAGAGCTTTATGAAAAATATATTCTCAAGGCTATCCCATAATGTCTTCGTCTATTTATATATATATTTCTAGTAGTAAAAATTCTCATTATTTTTGGAAAGGAGTGTATATATATATATATATATACACCTAACCAAAAAAAGTCTGACCTTTCAAATATATATATATATATATGTCTATTGTTTGATACAATAGACAAACAATAGACATATATATATATATATATATATTAGAAAGGTCAGACTTTTTTTGGTTAGGTGTATATATATATATATATATATATATATATATATATATATATATATATATAGCGAAAACGCTCAATTACTCTAACTTGGATAACTTGTAGAGCTATCACTCGATTTGCAATCTTAGTCGTTCATGGTTCGCACATGCAGATTTATATTAAAACAAACTGTGGAAACCCAGATGGATTGTTCAACAGCTTAAACTAACAGTTTTGCCCCCGTTCAAAATGAGCAAAAAACGCTATATTCCTTTGGGAAGTTCTGGGTTAGAGAGCTTGCTAATTGATTTAGAAAAACAATTTCCACACTCTTCTGATCAAGGAGATAACAATTATCTTAGAAAACGTTCCACACCACACGGTCCTCATTACATAGCCAGGTCGCGGTAATTGGGAGGCCTGAAGCTAAGCTTGGTACTGTTGCCTAGTACATACTTGCAGCCCCCAATCAGTAATTAACAAGAATCCACAGATGATCGCTTGACAGCGCTGTCAACCCCTCTCAATGTTGACAATCCCACTATATAAATCGAAAAAAAAAGCATGAAAAGAACGACAAAGCAAAGACGTGCAAAGAAAATATGCCGATTGAATACCAAAACCAATTGGTAAAAAAGTATCTATGCTAAGGATCAAAACCTGAGGATGTCGTATATAAATAACAATCGAGGAAGTTAGGCTTTTCTTCAGTAAAGGAAGAATGTTTCACCAAACTTGACGAACAAAAGTCGGCCTTCTGAACACCCATTTAATTTCCTTCATAAAACTGAATGACTACCTTGTAGGAAAACATTCCAGGTAGAGTCGCCTGCCCCACAAAAGCTCATCGCCTTTACGGGTCATTTTTCCCGAGCTTGGCGTCCCTAAACACATAATGAACGAACTTCAACTCCAACAAGAGGAGAAATCCCCTGGTCAATACGTCGCTAAAACAAAATGGTCAGGTAAAAGAAACAAATCCAAAATAACAGAACTAATCCAAGCCCAGGAAAAATTACCACCGTAGTTCGCTAAGGCGAGCTCAAGAGAATGCCCTATTGGACAATACGCTTGTGGGGTCATTTCCCTACACTCGAATCAATTTTTTGGGTGGAAAATGGATACCTCCTGGTTGTGAGATGCTCCCGCAAGAAATTTTGAGAATTGACTTCATCGGACAGTATTCATGCAGTATTCTAGAGCATAGGAACTATATCCAGATCAAGAAATCACGTGCCCATATTGACATTTATTTATATAAGAAAAAACAAGCCTCGAGCAATACACATGCAGCATACTCAGTAGGACAAGCTATTTGCATTTCGTGCCCTTCTATTACATCTACAAGGGGCCTTTCCGTAATCGTCCGCCCAGCAGTGAGTTGTCTCCAAGCTTCTCCTATATAGGATAAAACTTGACGTTTCAAAGTTTTCGAAGTTCTACCGCGGGCCTTCGATGCACTGAGCCTCTGTTTAGATAGATTTAAAATAGATTTTATTTTCGAAGTTGAAACGAGAAAACATGCATGGAAAGAAAAAGAACTTAACATGAAATTAACAGCTCTACCACTATTCTGATGATAAATAAAAACGTGGAAAAACAGAAACAAGAAAAGAAAAAACTGTCTTCACAACAAATCTTTAGGATGGCTCAAACCCTTGTCTAAGCCTTACTACCATATACGGATAAAACCCTTATCTGTTCCATATATTTAAACGCCCGACATGAGCCCCCATCCGCTATAGCCTGAAACTCGACTTAGACCCGTTCTCGGGGTCGGGGGTGTTAATACGCCAGATCTTGACGCGGCTCAATCACACAACCAAGCCCATGACTCGGCTGAGATACGAATTCGACCAGCCTTTGACTCAATTAGGCTCACACTCGGTCTTGCACATTGACTTGGCTTAGTCCCTAACTCGATTGGCCCTTGACCAAGCTTAGGCCCCGATCGAACTGACTCGATCTGAACCTCGACTCGATCTGAACCTTGAGTAAGCCTCAGTAGCTTGACCAGCCCTCAACTCGGCTAAGACCCTCACTGGGTCTGCCCCTTGAATAAGGAAAGAAGAAATAACTTCTCTTCTCCACCATTTACAGTAAATGTGGTTTAGAAAAGGAAAACTGTCTTCCCAACAAATCTTTAAGATGACTCAGGCTCTTGTCTAGCTCCTACTATCACGTACGGCTAAAACCCTTTATTGTTCCAGACCTTTAGGTGCTTGACATGGACTCACCTCCACTAACCGCAAGTCGACTTAGACCCTTCTCAATCTTGTGGTTATCTCCACGCCAGATTTTGCCATGGCTCAATCGCACAAAACTAGCCCTCAACTCGGCTTAGATGCAAATTATAAAATTCGACCAGCCTTCGACTCGACATAGGCCTTCACTCGTTTTAGTCTTTGATTTGGTGCAAGTAACCCTGTATTTGGTCAGCCCTTTGCTAAGCTTAGGCTCCAACTTGCCAGCCCATGACTCAACTTAGACCCTCACTTGGTCTAGTCCCTGACTCGCCTTAGTCTCTTATTCGGCCAGCCCTTGACTTGCCATAGGCCTTCACTTGATTAGTCTAGACCTTGAATTGGTGCAAGTAGACCCTTACCTGGTCAATACTTGACTAAGCTTAGGTCCTAACTTGGTCAACACATGACTCAGCTTAGACCCTTTCTCGGTCTTGTACATAGCCTAGCTCCATTTAGGACATAAATCGGTCAGATCTTGAAACAGCTTAATAACACAACTCGCCCCCACTGGGTCTAGCCCTTGACTAAACTTAGTCCCTAACTTGGGCAGGCCTTGACGTGGCTTAGGTCTCACCCAGTCTAGCCCTGGACTCGGCTTAGACCCTAACTCGGCCAGTCCTTGACACTGCTTAGGCCCTCACTCGATCGAGCCCTTGACTCGCTTTAAAACTAGGCTCGGCCAGCTTTTGACTTGGCCTAAATCCTCACTCAATCTAGTCCTTGCTTGACTTAGACTCTTAAGATTTGAGCGTGTCCATTAATTCCCAGCTCAAGCATTTGACGAGCAAATCTGATATAAGCATATATTAAAAACTATCACCCAGCCTAGCCCTCAACTCGGCTTAGGCCCTAACTCGGCCAGCCCTTGACACGGCTTAGGCCCTCACTCGATCTAGTCCTTGCTCGACTTAGACTCTTACTACAACATTTAGGAAGTGTCCATTAATTCCCAGCTCAGGCATTTAGCGAGCAAAATCTGATATAAGCTCATGTATTGAAAAATATCAAAGCTCCGAATAAAGTACGCACTGGAAAATTATGCGAAAACAAAACATAAAAGAAAAACGAAAATTGTAGCGATAACTGCACAAACTAAACTAAACACACACAATGAAACCGTTACAATAAGCCGTATCCAATTGAGCATGAGGTAACTGAAGCAAGAAAAACAACGCCTAATTAGTATTCAGCGGCGGCAAATTTGAACTCCACAAGCAATGAAAATTTCGAAAAGAGAACACAGATCTACAACGGGATTTAAGATCCAAGAAAATTAAAACTACGGCCTAAATCACAAGATCTTTCACGGCTGGCAACCCTCTGATCAGCCAATGGTTCGTGAAAGTCCAACAAAGCGAACACTAACATGAAATACCACAGACTCACCACGACAAGCAAAGAGAATATACCTCCCATGCATCTCCTGAGCCGAGGAGCAAAGTTTGATTCTAGTCCATTGGACAGCTAAAAGCATCTTCTTCGACTCGAAGGCAATCATGGTTCATTCACGGATTCCAAGAAATAAATGGAGAAATAAATGGAGTCGTCAATGGTTTTTTCCAAACTGAAGATTCTATGAGATTTGAGCTAAAGATCTACTTATTGGAGCCAGGACAGGTGTAGAAACTGCTGGGCAGACGATCGGTCATCTTGAGCGACTCTGTCTTGCAGTCAACTTCGTGGCAACTGACACTTATGCATAATTAATGTATCCTTAAATAATGCTAATGACGTCATCCGGAAGGCTCATGAATATTCAATGAGTTTGAATATTGTTCTAGTTTGTTGGTAAACATTCCCAGCACCCCAATGACAATGGGCACAACCTTGATGCACTTCAGATTCCAAATCCTTTGGATTTCCACTGCCAGATCTGTATATTTTTCTAATTTCTCTCTTTCCTTATCTTGAATGCGCTTATCTCCAGGGCAAGCAACATCTATTATTTGACATAATAGTCTTTTAGTCTTTTAAATTACCCAATTGTCAAAATCGGAATATTTTACAGATTTTTAAATATTTTTATTCAGTCCGGTTGGACAGGCATTTTAGGACTGGGTTGAGTTAGCTGAAATGACGACAAGATAGGTAAGACTGGAAGTAAACATGCAACGCTTCAAACTTAGCAATTTCAACAATGAATGTGCAATCTTTGTTGATCGGGCTAGTGTTCTTATCTGCTAGTAAGTATATTTTGGAGTTTTAACACACTTAATAAAGCTAAATATAACTTTATTTGTCTTTCACTTCCTAATTTCTATCAGATTTCAGTATTGATACTCTGTAAACTTTATATTCTCTTCGTTTGAAGTTTTATTTCTTCTGTATAAACTATCCTGTACACTATAAACAGGATTGCGTGACTAATCTCATGACCTTGGTTTGATAAACAGATAAAGGAAATATCGAAAATATTCTATGATTACTCAATATTATCACAATAGAATGTAAGTAGAACATCTGATAAAAGGCGCTCATAGAGCGCATGTGATTACTCTCTTTGGAACCTTTTCTCCTATATGGCAACACAGGCTTACCAGGCAGGCAGCTTCGGGCTCAAAATCCTTTCTTTTCCTTTACTCCTTTCTTCACTAAGCCTGTGACGTGACATGACCTCCCGAAAGTAGAAGGCCTAAAACCACTATTATTGATGCTTTTACAACAAAATACACAACAAAAAGCCATCTTTAACTCATGATCTTTATTATTATTTAAAAAAATACACAAAAAGTCAAAGGACAGAGAGAATCTAGAAGAGAAATTCGATCGTAGTTAAATAAGCAAATTAATGGTCATTCAGATACCACAGGAAGCCCACACTACTCCCTCAACTCATGCATAGATTGTTAAACCTGTGATGGCAATGAGCGAATGGCTTTAGCTTTAATTTAATATATATGTAGTGTGCCAACATTTCTATATATTATTTAAAATTTTAAGTAAAATGGGTTTAGAATATTTTTAGCAAACATATGAAACCAAAATTCGATGCTTTTGGTAGCTAAACAGGCTAAAGATTCACAAGCAAACTATGCTGATTTCCAGACATAGACATTAAAACCCATAAAACAAGGTTTATTTGTGTTTTCGGGAGGCGCTAAACTTTCAGCCGGTCTACCGAACAGACTTGAAAGCTTTCAAAGTCCACATTTGGAAATAATAAAAAGTTTCTTTCACATTAATATTTCTATTCAAGCTTTATAAATTGAGAATTTCTCTAGAATAAACAGAAAAGCAATCAGTGACCTCAAGTGATGTATAATTGTAATTCGAAACTTGATGCATAAGCAACACATTGACCAGTCAAAATGATATTGTTTATTTCAAATACACAGTAAAAAGGCAAGGAAACTGTATCGAACTAATCAAGCACGAAATCAAGCCAAACAATGAGAAGAGTCCATATGAGCGGCCACGAAGCCATGAGGCATCTTCGTGTATGATTTGGTTTGTTTCGGAAATAACTCGGAAAAACGATTGGAAAGCTTGAGAGTTCGTGCGCTGTCGGCAGATGATGAGTTCCCGGATGAGTTACAGACTTACTTACATGTACCTACACGATAGCATAGTGGTTCTCTCCTCGAGAGTAACCACAAAAATAAAGAATCATTAAAGGCTTTTCAATTATTCACGCTATTTAGCAAGATTCTGGCTTCCCGTTGCATATTTCTCAATGGTTCTGTGTTTCATTTCATGTAATAAACGGACGTCTTTACAAAACTCAACACCAAGTAAAGAACGTTCAGATTTATGTAACCTGTTCATATTTATCTACAATACAAATTGCTTAATATGCTTATGCGTAATAGTGAATTAAAATTATTGTAATTTTATTCTTGATGTGTTTCTTCATTATATTCACAAGCCAAGTAAGCATTTATAATTATATTATTGACCTTGAAGGTCAACATTGTAGTCTCCCTTGCAGCCGTGTTTAGCTTCGTCACGCAATGCTCTTTGTTTCGGGAGCGTTGCGTGACGAAGCTAAACACGGCTGAGAGGGAGACTATCAACATTGATGCCAGTCATCAAGTCAACATTAAAGTACATAAGGATCACAATACAACGGTATTCATTAGCTTCCCAGTCTGAGAGTGCCTGGGTTCACACAGTTATGCGTCTAGTTTGGAAATGTTTGTCTCATTACTTGTGCCCTGGCCGAAGGACTGGGTCACAAGTCTTAAATCCTCTTTTGTCTATCAGTCTATAATCTATCGTTGTTGCAAATCTAAGACTCCCCCAGAAGTCTCTGCAAACCTACCTCACCCACGAGGTCTTTAAGTGTTCATATGAGTCGAATGTCAAAACACTGAAGTGGGCACAGAACTCGAGAAACTCAAAAGTAGGATAAATCTCTCAAATTTACTGTATTTTAGCTTCAAATCTTCTGTTAGATTGAGAAAATAACGGGCTAATTGCCCCCACAGGGTTTTGACCGAGAGGCCAAAACCCGAGGAGGCATATTAGCAGTCCCCGTACATAAGAAAGAGAGAGGTCTGGTACTTTTGTTGGGTATACAGAAAAATCCCAATTTGATCGACTAGGCGTGCATATAATTGTCGGGATATCAAAACTATGTCGTCAAATTTTTACGTCCCATCGAATAAAATATTTAGTAAGGACACAAAAAGTAGCATACATGAAGTATTACCCTCGCATACAAACTTTATGACGTGAAATTTTTATGTCCCATCAGATCAGAATATTTAGTAAGGACACAAAGAATAGCATACATGAAGATTTAACCTTAAAATTGAAGGAAGGTCGTCTCTTGGGAAAAAAACAACCATGAGGTCAATGAGGTTTCGCACATAGCGCCTGATTCTCATTTTTGAAGAGGAGGTAAGCAACTCCAATAGGTTTTATCTCAGGTTTTAATTATTCTTCAACATAAGGAAACTATAACTAGCCATTTCTAACAGAAAGTGAAATGCTGCGAGCAGAAAATATATGATGTGTCCAGAAAATATACGATGTATCAAGCATGTTAACAGAACAACTGTTCCCCAAAAGGCACTACAAACACCGCTATCGCAGAAATTTCACGAAATTCCTGAGTGATTACATGTAACTTCTGTGCACTGCATATTGTGTGACACGGACGGCTTAGGTGACCTTACGACAATCAGGAATTACAGGATATAATCTTTCAGGTCTTGGTTGAAATGCCCGCAAGCATCACGAATTTTCAATCTTTGAGGCCTCATGAGATACATGTTATTAGTGAGAGCACAGGGCCCCTAATGAGAGTTTTTTTTAATAAGGGTTACAAAAAATGACCCAAATCAGCGATGTTCAGTCTTGTTATTCACATAGCCAGGGCTCGCCTTATAAAAAATCCCTAGTCATTCATTGTTTTCATGTGATTCACTGCTCCTCGTCAATTCCAAACATTCCAAGCTTCATATTTCCTAATTAATCCATTTTTGCTTCCACGAGCATACAACCTACATACGAAAAAATCGAGCTTTGGCTCCACTACAATCTCGTCCCCAGACCCATATTCCCTCTTATGCATGCACGATGAAAAAATATTGGTTCTAATCCAAAACTGGAAGGACAGAATCTGAAAATTTTATGACTGCACAGTATGAATGTGTACATTGAAATCCTTCAACCTGATTGGTCACTATGTAGCAAAGGGAAGTTAAAAATAGAATCTCTATGGGAATTTTTCCTCAAAGACACTATGAGTCACAGGATTGGAATAAAATCAAGTTTTTATTTTGATCAGTCCTTTACTAGAACTTGAAGGATTTGAAGTAATTTTGATGAGAATTCAGCGAGTTTAATTTGTAGCAGTTTGAAAATAATTGCTGTTTCGGGTCACTGATTTCCACTGATTTGAATTCAAAAATAAGATCAGATCACGCCAAGGATCCTAAATTTGCAAGCTCCAAGAAACAGTTCTTGCAGGTTAAAACTCCATTTGTCAGTATTTCGATGACCAAATGTTCTTCTGAACTTCCGGTCTCTCGCTTTGTTTACTCCAAGGACCAATTACAAGACAAGAAAAATTAAATTACGCCAGAGCCAATATTTTTTCGTCGCGCATGCGTAAGAGGGAATATGGGTCTGGGGATGAGATTGGCTCCACTACTAACGTGGCACGCATGACACACAGGAATCCCACCGCAAGATTAGTGTGGCTGCTTGCTTCGGTCGCAGCAATTAATATATTTCTAATAATAAATAGCTCGATTTACCGGATTTGTCAGACACAAATCACAAACCAGGGAATCGACAGACTCGACCCACCAAACGACCCAGAAAAACAAAAGTGTATCATAGTTTATCAATAACATTTAGAGAATAAAGCAGAGATGCCAACCCCCGAAATGCAAAATGCGGGAGATTTTCTCATGGGTAGCGGAAAAGTGTCCGAAAAAAGCAACAACCAAAAAAAAAAGCACTGAAAGAAGTTTTGTATATGAACTTTGTTCTGCATTTATAAAAATGCAGGAGATTGTATTACAAATGCGGGAGAGCGGGAGATGGGGCAAAAATGCTTAAGACTCCCGCAAAATGCGGGAGAGTTGGCATCTCCGATGTGTGATCAATATCCCTGAATCAGATAGATGGAATTCAACATTTTCAATGGTTTTTCAGTCAAAATGTCTGCAAGTCTTTTTCTTAAGAATTTCAC
This sequence comes from Telmatactis stephensoni, assembly GCA_029948255.1. Taxonomy (NCBI): domain Eukaryota; kingdom Metazoa; phylum Cnidaria; class Anthozoa; order Actiniaria; family Isophelliidae; genus Telmatactis; species Telmatactis stephensoni. Next base: position 74,272 of record JALIZF010000924.1, read on the forward strand.
CACTTCATTCTGATATGTCCTCACAATCGGTTAAATCTGATATTTCCTCACAACAATCATTGTTTTAATTACTTAATGTGTTATATTTTTCGTTTGGAAGTAATATTTCCTGTTTTTTGGTATTGTTGAAACTATAATAGCTGAGTGCATTCAGTAAAACTGTTAAATACAAACCACTAGATTGCAAAATACACTCTGGTTACTGTTATTTAGTTAATAATATGTTAAATATTATTTGTTTGAACCATTGTAGTTTATGACTGGTTTATATTAATTGTCCTAATCATTGTTCTTTAATAAATAAATCAACTGTATCAAACTTTTTTGTCAATTTCTTTTTATTTATTCTCCTTTGTCCATTATTGGCATATTAATAAACATGTTCCTAGAACACTCTAGTATCTATTTCTATAAGTGCCCATTACAAATAAGTTTCTAAAAATAATTCAAAGCCAAATCACAGATTTTACAGCGGGGGCAGATTTAGTGATGGAGCGATATAAAGTCTCAGTTGAACTTCGCTTGGCGTGATGTTTACAATCCTTTGTAATCCTGACTTCGGTGTCAAGTTGTGGACTTTCTGGTATCATCCTGACTAAACACTAAGACCAAGTAGAAATTTTCAATGAAGCTTTGGTAAGAAAAAACTTTTTATTGTCGTTTTGAAAAGCCTAAAGTTCAGCGTACAAAGTATCTAATATAACCACAGGAAACCCAACGGAACACAATACTAGAAAAACAAAATGCTATGGAAACAATTTGGTAATACATGTATCAATAGCATAGAAAATAAAATAAATACAACAGCCTACAACAGATATAGAATACAAATAGAAACAGAGTAGAAAAAGAACGCAAATATATAAGGAAACCACTGGAAGCCCAACAACAACAAAACTGACTAAAACTCAGTCAATCCAACCCAAAAATATTGTTCATATTGCAACTAGTGCATACCACTGGGCACAAGTAAACGCACCACCAGGGCGTCTAGTTTATGTTGATAGTCGTCAGCCATGCTCCAAATAATCCGTTTCGGCACAAAGAAATCTTGCAAAATTATCTACGATATTTTAAACATTCTTGCATAAAACTACCAGGATGCATCCAAGGAAACTGCAGTTTAGCTGAAGTTGTGTGTACTATTTCATAAATACCAAAAAGGTATGGGAAAAAGTCGAAAGAAAATAGTAAACATTCACATGTCCACCTCCATTTGCAGAGATGCCAACCCCCGAAATGCAAAATGCGGGAGATTTTCTCATGGGTAACGGAAAAGTGCCCGAAAAAAGCAACAACAACAACAACAACAAAAAAAAAGCACCGAAAGAAGTTTTTTATATGAACTTTGTTCTGGATTTATAAAAATGCGGGAGATTGTAGTACAAATGTGGGAGAGCGGGAGATGAGGCAAAATGCGTAAGACTTCCGCAAAATGTGGGAGAGTTGGCATCTCTGCATTTGCGATGCTTGGTTAATAAACTCACGTATGCACACACAAAATTCCCTCCTGTTGTTTGGAGCCACTTTCAGTGTTTTGACATTCGATTCATCTGATCATATGAACATGTGATGCATCGTGGGTGAACTAAGTTTGCAGAGACTTCTGGGAAAGTCTTAGATTTGTAACAATGATAGATAGATAGAACCCATGAAATAAAATCTAAATACCAGTAGTTACAGTCATAATAGTTCTTATTTAGTAACTATTTAGTTGCTATCATTCAAGCAGAACAGTAAAAGAAAAGGCAAATACAAAGGAAACAATACCTTGGTACAACTTACTTCTCTAAAATAGTGCCTAAAAATAAGAACTATTAGGTAGTAACTATTCAGATTTTATTTGATGGACATATTGTAAGAACTCTAGATAGACAGATACACAAGACAATCATAGACTTGTGACCAGGTCTACAGCCTGGGCACAAGTAATGAGCATTAGCATTTAGAACACCAAGTAATAACAAAATTAAACTTACAATGTTTCATCAAGGCCAATGCTCACTCCATGGTTTGTCAGTCTCCATAATTTAGAAGCATCATTGATACATTGTAGGGATTCAACCTGTATCTCATACGTAGCTTTTTTTTGTTCGGCGCCAGGTGTGTTTGAATCTAAAAAAATGAAAATGTCAACTTACCGTATTTACTCCTATAGGATGATCCGGATGCGGCGTTTATTCAAGGGTGGCATTTCCAGGGATGCCAACCCCCGAACTTTATAAATCTGGAGTATGACGTCTATTAATAATGTAAATGACGTCAAAAACCGGAAATGACGTCATTTGCTGATTCATGCGTGTGCATACGCGAGCAACGCCTGTTAGATTTCAGTTGTAAATATGCCGTAGCGGAAATGAAAACAATGAATTAAAGCGAGGAAAAGCGAGTTTAATCGAAGATTTAATTTGAAAAAAAAATCTACAGTGGTGGTAAGTTTATTTGAAGTTAGCCTATATGAAAATATCGTCTTATCCGGGAGATTTGAGGCTAAAATCTTGAGACCGGGAGATTTGGTCTGAAATCTTGAGTCTCCCGGCTAATCCGGGAGAGTTGGCATCCCTGCATTTCTTCGGGGGTGGCGTATTTCAATAACTCACTTTATTCAGTAAAACTAAGGTAGCTAAATTGCTAAATATCGCACTTCATAAAGTTTTACTGAATTTTACTAAGAACAGTAACAAATCTCAATTTAAATGTTACTATCAAACCAAAAGGAGATGTTTGTTGGACACAGAAGTTCTCTGCATTAAGGTAATTCAGCAGTTTTGTACTGTGCACAGTTTTGTGCATGTTTCAAATTTTAGAGTTTCAGCCCTATTGCTATCAATTCATACCAAATTATGCTTGAAAAACACTTCACCATAGAAATCCATTTTTTCCAGATATATTTTAAAATGAAAAATTGTGATAATTTGTAAACTCTGCCCAGTCCACATGTGGAAAAAAAGCTTGGTTTTTGCTATAAAATGACGATATTTTTAACAAAATCTGTCTATGACATCGTGTGCTCACTGGCAAAAGCTTTAATGATCATGATAAGAAGCAAAAACAACACAAGACGCATAAAGAACCTCTCGTTCGGTACAAAAAATGGAATAGCCTGATATATAGCTAGCTGAATTATTTGGGTTGAATGTGATTTCTTTGCATAGTATTGGGTATGTTGACTTTTTTCTTCATTTGCGGTAAATAAACTGGTGCACTTATGCGCGAAAAGGCAACTAAAATGGCAATACACAGCAAAAGAAAACAGATCTATGCACCTCCATACTAACATTAAGCCAAATTTGAGGTGCATAGATCTATGCACCTCCATGCTAACATTAAGCTAAATATCTGGTGCATAGATCTATGCACCTCCATACAAACAAAGCTAAATATCTGGTGCATAGATCTATGCACCTCCATACAAACAAAGCTAAATATCTGGTGCATAGATCTATGCACCTGATATTTGGTTTAACATTAGTATAGACTGAGGTGCATAGATCTATGCACCTGATTTTGACAATTTAATATTTTGATTGGCATATAAGTAGTTAAGGCACCATTAGTCATTTTGTGTTGTAATAAACTTCTCTCTTTGAATAGCCAAACGGTGGATTGTTGTCATTTTTTTACATCTAAAGGGAATAAATGCAGTTTGACATAAACATGTATATCTGGTGGTCAATAGATCTCCATGCACTTGATTCATGGCTTTGTCCACAATTATAGCTGCACATACTTGGTTTTTATATGGCACAGGATAGTTATATTAGTCCCACTATGGACATTTTTTACAAAAATATCATTCCTTGGATGTAAGTTTTAATAAAATGAATGATTTAGTCATATTTTAATTTATCACTTTATTGACTTGCAAATATTCACATGTGTCTGAGTTTGAACGTATAGTAAAAATAAAAACCTGGATTCCAATTAGATGTCCAAAATTTGGAAAAAATGAGTTTGAGCTGTTGAATGAAATGTTTTTTTTGTAAATTATTTTGAACTATTAATGACAATATCCACTGTTAGTGCAAATTTCATGTGCTGTCATCTGGTAATAACAAGAAAAATGTTCCAATCAAGGACATTTTTCATCCTGAAAAATTGATGGATTTTGTTGTAAACACAAAATTGGACTTTTTCATAAAAAAAAACACAAAAAATGACCAAAATTGGGCATTTTTATTAAAAAATTCCAATAGTGCAAAAGTGCAAAATTGTTTTCAACTTGTTATCGTGATTATGCTACCATGCGCTTTTTGTTATTTTTTCTAATTTTATTCCCATCTTCTTTAAAAAATCTTCAAATAAGTTTACAAACGTGATGTACTTGAAATTGTCTTTAGATTGAACCCAAATTGTGAGCCCATTGTGTCTGAAAAGAAAGAGAAATCATACGAAAACTAGCATTACCGTACAGTATTTCGGTGGATTTTTACGAGGATATCGCGCCAAATATGCCAGCGCGTTATGCCTTGAGTTCACTTTATGCCCCATTTGGCATAATCAGGTTTTACCATTTGTGCATATTACACATTGGCCAAAACGTACCCCAAAATCAATAAGGTTTAACGTGCCTTTTTGCTCTAGCCTTTGTATCTTCAACAATCTTAGGTTATTTGCAATGAAATTTCCAGTGATTGGCGACTATAAGTGGTGCTATATTTTGCCATGTTCAAATGTTACCATTGACGTCATTTTGACATCATAGCGAATTGTTACATTCTTCATGAAAAATCAGATTACTCCAAGAGACTCTGAAAACTAAATAGTTTGTAAGAGAATGCTATTCTCTAAAATCTGGTGTAATTTTTATCTCGATGTGACATTTCGTTGCCGAGTTATAGGGGATTGTTTCACAGTGACGTCATGAAAATGACGTCACTTATAACCATTAAGAGCTATTAGAAGCCATTGGAAACATCAAGTGACGCAGCACTAACATTTCTAATACTTATTTCTAATACTTATCCTCAAAAAATTAAAAATCTAAAAAGAACACATTTTAGGAGCTCTGTAGCTCTTTCTCTATGTAAAGTTCAAAAACAAACAGACTTCAAACAAAAAAGTTAAAACAAGGAGTAATTTTCATAAATACTGTATTTTTTTACACTTTCCATTCAGTTTATTAGGCAGATATAGATACAAATAAACTCCTTGTTTTCACTTTTTTGTTTGAAGTCCATTTGTTCTTATACTTTGCACAGAGAAAGAGCTACAGAGCTCCTAAAATGTGTTCTTTTTAGATTTTTGATTTTTTGAGGATAAGTATTGTGTAGTTCCAGAAAGTATCCATACCCCTACCACGGAGGGTCGCAGAAATTCGAGGGAGAGGGGGGGGGGGGGGAGAGGGGGGTTCCGGCTTTTCAAAGTGTTTGTTTTGCATTTCAATCGGGTCCGACAAAATGGCGACCAAGTCATTCCCAGTCCCTCCCACAGTGGCGGTGACGTAACAAACAAAGTAATGCAACTCGTACACAATCGTACTATCGTGCCAAAGTTTTTTAAGCAAAATCAATTACATGCTTTCTTTTGATCTTTTGGAGGTATGAGAAGAGAAAATAACTAAAATGTAATTGTAGTACGATGAATTCATATATATCCTTATCTCACTGCAAAATCTAGAAGCTTAATTAGCGGCTGCATTCCAACGTGCCGATATGATCACAAATTTTGACCTTTCCCAGGTTTTTTCAAAGAACCGCCGTGTTGAACTGTTGCTCGTTTTTACCTTGTACAAATTAAACAACAAGAGAAAATATTAAGATATTTTCAGAGTATAATATTGAAACTTATTTGTAATCTGAGAGCGATATTAAGTTGCGACTTGTCTGTGACTGTGCGGCCTCCAATACACGATTGTTTACGGTCCTTATATAACGAAAATTTTGTCATTTACATCTTTATACATAAATTACAGGCATCTAAACAGCTACTGGTAAATGCTTATGGCAAGTTAAGCACATTTCTGGACATTTGGACTTTCCAGAGGGTGGTAAAAGGCAAGTGGAAAAATCATGGAAATTCCAGGGGTAGGGGGATCTTATAAACACCCTTTGGAATGGAAATTCTGGGGGTACGGGGGTCTCAAAAGAAAAACTCCTCCGTGGTAGGGGTATGGAAGATATTTTCTTGAATTACGCATTAGAAGTATTAGACTAGTGAGAAAATATAGTAAAATCGTATAACGTCATGGATTATTTGAAATATCCCTATTAAAGCTCGATGACAAAAAAATCAGCTTAGTTATGTACAAACACGTTATAATAGTCAATACAAGTTAATTGCTGCGTCACTTGATGTTTCCAATGGCTTCTAATAGTTCTTAATGGTTATAAGTGACGTCATTTTTATGATGTTACTGTGAAACAATAATCCCCTATAACTTGGCAACGAAATGTCGCATTGAGGTAAAAATTACACCAGATTTTAGAGAATAGCATTCTCTTACAAACTATGTAGTTGTCAGAGTCTCTTGGAGTAATTTTTCATGAAGAATGTAACAATTCGCTATGACGTCAAAATGACGTCAATGGTAACATTTGAACATGGCAAAATATAGCGCCATAGTCGCCCATCACTGAAAATTTCTGATCATTGCAAATAACCAAAGATTGTTGAAAATACAAAGGCTAGAGCAAAAAGGGGACGTTAAACCTTGTCGATTTTGGGGTATGTTTTGGCCACCATGTTATGCTTTTTTATATTTTGCCTAGCATTTTATGCCTGCATATTATGCTCTATTATCCCTGCACATTTATATAAAGCTTACCTTTTGCGAACGAAACAGAAATTTGAATCGATAAAAGAAATGATTTAATGCCGTCATTGTCTTCTGTTTTTCTTGGGTTTTTTTGGTTTTATTACTCCTAATATTTATATTTCATAATGTAGAAACAAGAATAATAATATGAGAAATGATAACCAGGTTAAATGAATCCCACAAGGAGCCCAGAAAAAATTTTCTGAGCTCCAAGTGGGATTCGAACCCACGACCCTCCGTTTTCTAGTCGGATGCTCTAACCACTGAGCTACTGGAGACTCTATGGTGAGCAATAGGTCACATGTGGGCTATTCACTGGGATTGCATTGCGCAATCACAACAGCAAATGACGGACACTCAATGGCCTTAACAGCATCGCACTGTCACATTAAGTGTATTTACATGCCATATGACAAAATTCTTTTTCATAGCTCCTTGTGGAATTCATTTGACCTGGTTATCATTTCTCATACTAATATTTCATTTTTGAAAATAATAACTAAGATTTATCAAACTAAAATTGAAGAATAAGGCGTGACTGAACTGTTTTACATACGTAAACAACCGGATCGAACCTGTTCGTAAATGTTTTCGCTATTAAACTGATCGTTTACATGACAAGAAAATCTTATTCATCTCTCTTGTTCGTCAGCGATAGTCTGGATTATGGGTGCCTAGTATCTCTCCAAAACGTAGACTGGACAGAATTTTTTCCCATTTACTCAAGCAGGCCAGTCTACCTTTTCGTCTCAAATCGCCAAATTACCCAGAAGCCTTTATGGAATGAGGCTAAGCATATGGTCAAAACATTTGAAGATTCACCATCTTGAATGGAAAAGCTAAAATGTTGAGGTTGATTCTTTTCTGTTTTCTCCTTGGAACGCTGCACGATAACTGCAATGATCTTGCTAAACTGTAAAGTAATGCAGCAATAGAAGAAATATAGCATTTAATCAAGGTAAAATCCAAACCTCCTCATATAATCTGACGGCTGAATTTTATTCAAAATTGAATAAATTGAGTTGTTGAAAACAACTATTTACTATTTACTTTTAGCACTGAACTCATGCATTTAACTTATATCTCCTTTATTATGTGGATGACTTTTGGAATTAATGTGAATAAAATGCTTAACTTTTTACTCTGATTGTGTGTATTTTCAACGAAGGTTCTTTTTGTGCAAATCAAAAAGCTTACGATCGGAATAATTTGCTGGCATAATGTGTAGTTCCAGAAAATATCCATACCCCCACCACGGAGGGATTTTGAAATTCTGGAGTGGAGAGGGGGCTAGAGAAAGAACAAAATTACAGAGCTTGTATGGAAGAAAAATGGAAGTTCCAGAGGATAGGTGGTTCCATTTACAAAATCCCTCTGTGGTGGGGGTATGGATATTTCCTGGAACCGCACAATATGCCAACATATTATACCGGCATAATATGCCGGTAGCATATCATGCTGACAAAATAACGTTATGCCTAGCATGGCAAAATATGCATAATTGGCGCTGTGGTGGACATATTTGGCGTGATGAGTCAGACAAATCTTTATCTTTTGGAGTCGCCTGTTTTACTCGGACATCGGTGAAGTAATTAATTCCGGCATGGATCTTATAAAAAGACTGGATAAGAAACTGCGTTACGTCACGGCCGCAACCTAGTGGAAATCCAAAATAGATAGAACAGAGGATTTTTGTCTAGATTACCGATCAAAAAGACAGTTCTAACAGCTAAAATTGTGCCTAAACCACACAACGATTTACAAATATTCTGTGTAACAATCTTTTTGACTTCAAAAAGAAGAAATAGATATGAAAAATGCTGTCCCAAAATTGTAAACAAAACACCTTTCGAAGACCTTTTTTTGGGATTCAAATTATTTCCTTGTACATGAAAATAAATGTAAGCAAGTTTGACAGATGCCTACCTCGAAGAGTCCTTCCTGGCGTGGGGGGTTGTTTTGCTCTGAAAACGCAAAGATTTTGAAAATCTTTCAAGTTAAATACCTATCTAACACAATTTTTTTGAAAACTTTAGTAAATCGCCGTTGAAATCTTAATAAAATCCACGAAAACTTACGCCACGAAACGTCACAAATTTCCACTAGGTTGAGCCACGGCCGCCATTTTGAAAATGGCTTCTCTACCAATCAGTGCGCTGGAAATACACCACATGACCAGAAGTTTCCTATCCAGTCTTTTTAAGATCCATGATTCCGGTAAAGTATGTCAAAAGTATTACATAATCGAAAAACTGCATTAAATTATAAACAAAACTATATAAAAATTAGTGAAAAGGCCTACAAGAATTTTGAATGCGAGCATTTTCAAAACTAATTTTCGTCATTTTTCCCGCAGGCGAATTTGTACACCAACACCGTGCGCAAGGCAAAAAAAATGTCACTGTCTATGGGTAGTCTATTGACTAAATGAGTAGAAAAGAACTTATTTTAGATAGCTAGCAACAACTAAGCTACGTAGGTGTAGGATTTTGTGCAACATGTTGATGTTCGAATTTTCGAGACGCGAGAGAAATTCGAGAGAAATTGTCACGCCCAATCCAATATCGTATGTATTTTGGTATATTGTAGATCTTTAAATATGTGTTCTCTTACCGAAGTATGAGGCTTATATATCCATGCATGTCCTTATACGAGATAAATTTCCATTTGGCATCGAAGACTTGAAGATGCCAATCGAAGTCCTTCAAAAGTCTTTAGTTGAATCCAATATTTTGACATGGCATGACATGAAAATAATGATTAACTTGAAAAATAATGCTCCATGTAGGTATTTTGATGACCAATAGGTCGGTGTAAGACAACTTTTAGTGTTGATTTCCAGATTAACCCGCTTTTAAAGCCATTTTTAACGAGGCACATGTATGTTTTCGCCTCATTGTGGCCGCCATCTTGAATCGGCATTGTCAGTAATCACTACTGCGCATACGTTAGGCTTTTACCCAGAGCCCGCGTTACTTTCGGAGGCCGAGATTGTCATCTATAGCATGTTGTTTTATTATGACTAAACTTTTAATAACGTAAAAAAACTCGACTGGAAATAAAATTGAAAATCTGATACATGCAAATGACTTTGTTATTGGCAAAATGAGTATTTCAACTAGGCAATGTTCTCAAGAATAGCTGTTGCATAACAAATTTATGCATGACTGCATAAAGCTTACCATATTAAAAGAGGACCACCCACAAAATCAAGTTTTAATATCGCTTCCACAACTGATGTGAGCACCTCTTCTGAAAATTCATTTTAAGAAAGTATTTTCTTGACAACTAACCTTATTAGACTGAATAAAGTGAGTCACGTATTAGCTTACATTTGTTTACGACTAAGTAAGTTATTAGCTTGTTTAAGAAAAACACTAGAAACCTTATCGAAAACGACAAAACTACAAGAATATTAAAGGGTATAGGAGGGACATGTAGAATTTTGTCGTTTTCAAAAGATCAAAATACAAGTGTCTATCTAGTTTTGAAGCTAGAAAGCGATCCGTAAGTTGTAAAGCTTACGTTTCATTTCTCGATTTCGGTATGACGCTCGTATTTATACACGTCAATTCATATAAAAAAGAGGCAACGGTCCTTAGTTAGTGAGACAATTAAGTTACCTGAGGCTGGAGTACAACGTTTGAGCCCAGCCGATGCCATATTTCATCCTGCCTTGCCAAAATAGATAGACTCCTTCGCAGCCGTTATTAGTCTTGTCACGCTACGCGAATCCAATCCACCAACGGCTGCTGACCCAAGCGTAACATTCCGTTCCCAGAATAAGCCAATCAGCTTTTGACTTCCATTTTCAGGAAGTCTCGGGGGGTTGGACACGGTACGCGAAGCATCATGGTCCAAAATAAAAAAAATTCGCTTCAGTCGCCGTCGGCTGTCGTGGCGTGAAAAGCTCACGGAGCAACAAGAAAAGTCATAAAAGCTCAACAAAAACAAAATTGTCAAACAAGGTAAAGCATGCTGTGGAGTGAACAATTCAGAGCAGTGAGATGTCATGGATATTTCGGGTCTTCTTTGTATTTTGAAGCGGATTACTGGCCAAATTTCGCCTTCCTTTCGTAAAAAGACTGCTGGTGGATGGAGATTGTTTGATTCATCACAAATAACTGCTGTTTCTTGCGTTCAAGATCTCATTTTAGGCACTAGAACGACGAGGTAAGTTAAAGGAAATGAAAAGTAATATCTTAATATATCGCATAGTCCACGAGATAATAAAATAGCCAGTGTGTTCGGTTAATTTTACGAAGTCCAAATAACTTAAAGCTTGTGAAAAGAAAGGGAGCACAAATGAGGCTTCCAGAGCCGAAAGCAGTTTTTTGAAGTTACAAATAACATGGGTTGAAGCTGATAGAGTTTCGTGTAACTATCTTCATTATTTGGTAAAATATATCAATGTTCCTTATAATAGTCTAAAATTAAAAATCTATTATTAAAACTGGAACATTGATTGGCATCAACAACAAACATTCTGACCTCACTAAAGATGAAAAACGAATTTTTACCTCAATTACTGTTTTTTTAAGGAAATACAACCATCACACAAACTGTGAACTTTATTTATTACTATATGCTCAAGTGTACATATATATATATATATATATATACATGAAAGCTGTTGTAAAAAATGTGGGACAGGCAACACACTAATAATGTATTTACCCCCTGGGTATCCAATTCTTTTGAGACGAGTTCAAGATGGCTGGCATATTGTTGAAGTAGTTTATTGCTGGGTGGGTGGGTGGGTCTAGTTCTTGTGGTATTTGTGGGGGGATAAAAATATACAGCCTTTAAAAGACCCACCCCTCTCTCCACCTGCTTATTCCTTACCAGTCCTTATAACACAGATATGCTCATGTAGTATACCTAATAATTATCATTTTTTGTCTATGCTTTGCAGTTTTTTGGCTCAAAGTAGTCATTCAATAACATCAAGGAATCTTGTCCGCTTTCAGCCACTACTAGTCTTTTAATACTAAATGCTAAGTTTTCAATATTTTTTCAGGTACTCTTCAAACTTAACCCCAGAGGAAATGTCAACTTCTTCAGATGGAAGTTGCTAAGACCTTACCCTGGGTACCAGAGGCTCGAGAGGGATTGGGGAGAGGAAAGAAAGGAGGAGGGAGCCTCTGGTCACACGAGTCGAGAATCTCACTTTCATGTAAGATTATGCAAATGAGGAGTCATAAACCGGTTTTGACCTGAGGTCATGTTTGTTTTGAATTTTCACGTACTGCAGTCAAAATCGAAATCAAAATGTCAAATAATCTAAAATCCCTGTAAAAGTCCCGTCAAATTAATTTGTCCTTCAACTCTCTGTGACTTCTGTAGACTGTAACACTAATATTCCAGGGATCGAAGACAGCGAAGGACAAGATAGTGGCATGATTGTCTGTGTTTGAAGTCTGCAGAACTCGTGGCAAGACTTATGGAAGCCGATAAGATGCTAGATCTAAGCTCTTACGGCCGAGAGACGAAATTGGCTCATAAAAAAACACAGAAATTGTATTCGAAATATTGAAATCTTCTTTTCTGGTGTTTTTTATTTGTTATTCGAGAAGAAAGACAAGCTTTTCGTCACTCATCTCAAATGCCATCCTTGTTTTGTTTGGATTGTAAAACCGGTTTGGATACCAGTCATCTCAATAAACCAATCACGTTGCTTTTCCTTTAACGTAATCCTTGTCAACCAATGAAATTCCGAGTTCAGATTTTGAACTCATGAAAGTGAGATTCTCGACTCGTGTGACCAGAGGCTCCCTCCTCCTTTCTTTCCTCTCCCCAATCCCTCTCGAGCCTCTGGTACCCAGGGTACTAAGACCTCTTAACTCAACTATCCTCCACAAGACGTCAACTACACGCAGCGACTTATGACACTCAATTTACTACCTCTTGAGTTCAGACGTGAGATCAACGACCTCATTCTTCTTTACAAGATTCGAAGCGAAACCATAAGCTTCTCTTCCAACCTGCTCATCCAGTCAACTTCTGGACATAATACATGTAACTTTGATTCTACAAACTATAGACCGATTTCTCACCACAAACAAGACTATTACCAGCAGTCCTATTTTCCCAGAACTGTTACACTATGGAACTCTCTGCCATTGGACATCAAAAAGGCTAATAATATATCTACATTCAAAAAGCAAATCCAATTATTTTATTTCAATAAATTATCTATGTACCGTCCTCCTTAGTTTCAAAGCTACAGCAACATATAAACTTTATTTATCACTTAGTGTTTGTAAAGATTTAAGTTTTTGTTTTATTTTTTGGGGGTTAAAATTGTCAATTGGGACTTTCGTCCTGTTATTTTAACCTGTCAGGAGAACATTTGTCTTTTTTTTTCTTGTCCTTGTATGTAAATGTTTACTTGACGAATTTAATTAAACTAAACTAAACTTAACTACAGTTTGCATTCTGTCAGGTTGTGATTACTTACCTATCAATAAATTGGATTTGCTTGCACAGGGAAAAGCAGATTGTGCAGGCTGCAGGGCAGAAGGGGATAGAGTGGCCCACCTCATCCTCGTTCCCAGGCCCTTCTTAGCTTTCCAATGGAAAAATCGAAGACCCTGGTAATATGAAAATCAAGCTCAAATTTGATTGGTTTATAGAGTGTAACCAGAAGTAAAAACTTTAGAGCATGCACACTTTTGATGACCCAGAATCTGGGACATCCAGTTTTCATATTACCAGGGCCTTCGATTTTTTGGAGAAGGGCCTGGGAATGAGGATGGGTCCACCTCTATCAACATGCTTTCAAGTCTAAATCATTCTGTGCATTTACAGGATGTATATTTAGAGTCATTTGCTGTGATGTTTATTTTGGTGGCATTTCTGGCCTCATTCTCATAAATAATTAACACACCATTTTTGAAAGTCATTTATTGTGTTCTAAATTTTTGTTTTGATTTTAATGCATTATTCAGGCAGGTATTACATGTTCAAACAAATGTTCTCCAAAAGGAAGTGGAATGCTATAAAATGATAAGTGGATAAAATAAACTACATCTCTGTGTGCTTCTATAGTTCTTATACTTGTCTGACACTGTATGTAGAACCCCGGGGGGACTCCCTTATAAAAGGGGACAGGTCGTTATTGTCCCTTTTAGGGTTTAACGAGCATTGTTTTGGTCCGCTTAGGCTGATAATGACAAGAATTCCCACCAACTCAGTACTGTGGTCCCTTTTGGGGTATAAGGCAGTGATATAAGATCAAAAACAATGCTTCTTTTAAGATAAACTCATGCGAGCAGACAGTGTTTGATGCTGTGCTAAAGTACAAAGAAAATTGAGAAACTGAACATAAATGAGAGGTTATTTATTGGTCCCTCTTAGGGGTGAAATTGCATCACTGCCTTGTCCATCTTACAATAGAGGTCCCTTTTAGGGGTCATTTTCAGAATTTCCAATGAGGCCCCCACCCCCTTTTATAAGGGACCCCCTCCCCCAAGGTGTAGAAACTTAAAATGAAGTTTAAAATTATTGAATCCATTTTAAGTGAACATTTTCCAATGACACTGTAATTATATTTGCCACATTTAACACTTTTCATACTGAATTGATCTACTTGTACGGGTCATCTGAACTTTTTGAACAAACATCCCAGTTTCAAAGCATTTTTGAAAGAAGTTTGCCACAAAACAAGTTTATTTTACTGTGAAAGGGAACTAAATGTTATGCTGAGGGTTTTAAGTTCCCTCATACACTAACCCAATCTAACTTTGGATAAGCCCTCCTTCTCCCCCTTGAATAAGCAGCTAGACGATTTATACTCCATTTGGTCATTATCAGGGTAGTAACAAGGTATAGGGATCAGGGATCAACATATTGGGGCTTGGGAATCACATCAGTTATTTTTTGGGCTCAGGGATCAGAGGTTTAGCCTTGGGATGTGAGATCAATTGGGATCACCAATGTTTTTCAGGCATTACTTTTGTAAGATGGGATCACTGCAGGGATCAAAATTGTCCTTATTTTGGGGATGAAGGATCAGATTTTTACCCCTGGGATCCGGGATTACTGGAAAAACCACCTTGTTACTACCCTGTCATTATGGTAAGCAATCATTCATATTAATGTGTAGTTCCAAAAAAAATATCCATACCCCACTACAGAGGGATTTTGAAATTCTGGAGAGGAGGGTGTGGGATCAGAGAAAATACAAAATTGCAGTGTTTGTATGGAAGAAAAATGGAATTTCCAGAAGATAGAGGGGCTGATTTATAAATTCCCTCTGTGGTGGGGGTATGGATATCATAGCTGCCAAC
Organism: Telmatactis stephensoni; assembly: GCA_029948255.1. Lineage (NCBI taxonomy): Eukaryota > Metazoa > Cnidaria > Anthozoa > Actiniaria > Isophelliidae > Telmatactis > Telmatactis stephensoni. The sequence continues at coordinate 89,320 of JALIZF010000924.1, forward strand.
CCTCCCGGATAATCCGGGAGTCTCCAGATTTTGGGCCTCGTCTCCCGGTCTCCCGGATAAAGACCTGAATCCCCCGGATAAACGTCAAAGTTGGCAAATGCTGCTTATTATTAATGTAAAACGTAGCAAATGCTTGTGAACCAGTAATACAAACTATAATAATTATAATTATTATGACTTTAATTTCCTTATTTACGACTTCACATAGCCCGAAGTGTTGCGTTCGAGAATCATCTGATTGAAAGAGGGGGACATGAGGGTTTGCGGATCGGCGGATTCAGCCATTTTTTAGTGCGGATTTTCGATATTTTTAATTGCGGATTTGCGGATCGCTCACAATGTAAAAAAGTGCGGATTTGGCGAACTGGTCCAATAAAAAACTTAAGTTTTACAAGTTTTAATAGCCGCTTCCTTTACTAAACGGTACAAATATGGTAAGTTTCTTTTAAAACTTGTAAAAGAAGAAAGAAACAACAGAAACATCAAAGTATCACGTATGTAAATGTGCTGGTATTAGTAAGCAATTTTTAGCATTCTAAGTACTTTTGTAACCGAAATTGCCGCATTTGCGGGTTTTCATAAAATTATCATGCGGATTTGCGGATTTAAACGATTTTTCTTGCGGATTTGCGGATTTGAGCACACCCCCATGTCCCCCTCTTGAAACTTATCAGATAGTAGGCTATTACATGATTACAAACCTTTTACGACATGTTTTGTCGTTCGCGCCCATTTTTGGTTGCTTTCACTGACCATTTAGACTACTTACGATGTTTAACTAACTACAGAAGGAAATATTACTCAGAAAAAAAAACTCAACCAATTGAATTTCAGCCGTATAGAACGAACACTCATTGTAGGTAGGTTTTGACTTTTCAATGATTTCTGCAATCATTGTCAACAAAATAGGTGAAACGATTTCAGTAAAAACTAAATTGTATCGCTATCTTACGTAACTATACCCCCTGCGTCACAAACAAGTCCGGATGTGAGGCAGACTAGTATGTGATAGCACAGTCTATTAACTACGATTCTATAGCAACATTGTTTGTGGGAGGAGAGGGGAAATTTTATTAATAGTAAACTGGCTTGAGTACGAAGATATCAAACGTTTCAACCGTTTTGTAAAAGATTTATGTTAAAATATTTCTCTCAATTATAAGCATTCCTAATGTAGTGCGCACGACAAAAAGTATTCAGTTTGAGCCCTTGCGCACGCGATAGCGAAGTTACTAAAAATAGCCTTAGTAGGGGCAAACATCGCACCGAGCTTCGCTCTCTTACTAGTATCTATATGGTATCTTGTAAATAGTTAATACGGACCACCACAGGGAGCCTAAAGGCCAAACTGAGCAATTTTTCCTATCAGTCCACGAATCTCCAGATTTTAAAAGTCTGGGGGTTGGCAGGTCTGGGATATTTTCTGGAACTACACAATTTGATAAAATTAGTTTCAACACTTGTGCAAGCAACATTTCTGTATGCTCCATCGAGTGTAAATAAAGACATACATTTATATTTCTAACATCTTTCCGAGTGACAATTCATTCATTAACTATTTAGATGTCAGTGCCTCAAATATTTTATAACAAACATGCAATTTGTTCTTGAGATAAATTTTACATAAAGTGTATATACAGAAAATGAGATATAAATAAGTCTTGCTGACCAAGCAACCCCAATGACTTTCTAGACAGATACCTAAAGAACATATGAAAACTTTACCTAAAAGGAACATTGGAATAACTTATTCCAATGTTCCTTTTTAAGTGGACATGAAAAACAACAACAAAACAAACATTGATCAGAATTGTTTATCTCAAATCGTAACTACAAATTGCCATTTGAGAAGTGTTTGGTGGAATGCAGTTCTAAAAACTGCAAAATATGGAGTAAAGAGAATGTAAGTTGATTTGCAAAGAAATGGTGATCTGATAGTACTTTATTATATGGCACAAACTACTTCCGGTAGAATCGCACGCCCTGATTGGCTAGAACCACTCCGGACCGGTCGATTATTTTCCTGTAACCGACCGGTCCGGATTACGGCTTTTTTCAGCGAATGTTTTTCAATCACAATGCCATATAATAAACTTCTTATTAACCTCGTCCGCTTGGTCATTACGGGAAAATATCAGATCTCGGTCTTTTTTGTACGGACCTCGCCCTACGGGCTCGATCCGTACTGCCAAGACCTCGGTCTGATATTTTCCCGTAATGACCGCGCTCTCGGTTAATAAAAAGTAAATAATGCCTCTGTGCGCGCTCTAAATTGTGGGTTTCCTGTGTCTGGAACCTGCTATGTCACGGTCCCGCTCTTCGCGGGTTACATCTCTCATCTTGTATGCTACAAATGCCATTTTATCATTTTATCATTTCTTTGTACATGCAATCTGCTACTTTATTTACTTTTATTTACAAATAATCTTTGATATCAACCATAATTTTGTCTTTTATGACTCCAGACTACACATTTTATATTGATAAAATTTCAATATTTTGAAGATTTTCCAATTCCAATTTCCTAAAATTTTCCAACACAATTCCAATTTATCCTATTAAAGGAAATCGCAAATCTAACATAGGAAATTGCATTTTCCTAGATATTGCCTAGATATTTACTAGATATTTCCTAACATCAGTAAGTAAGTAAGTAAGTAAGTAAGTAAGTAAGTAAGTAAGTAAGTAAGTAAGTAAGTAAGTAAGTAAGTAAGTAAGTAAGTAAGTAAGTAAGTAAGTAAGTAAGTAAGTAAGTAAGTAAGTAAGTAAGTAAGTAAGTAAGTAAGTAAGTAAGTAAGTAAGTAAGTAAGTAAGTAAGTAAGTAAGTAAGTAAGTAAGTTTATTAAGACACATCTTGCAGTCTTGCAACTGAATTACATGTGAGATATATAATCAAATAAATAAATAAATAAATAAAGGATATACATAATAATATAATAAAGTATAAAATCTATTTCGCACAATACATTTGGCTTATACTTGCATTAATAAAATTTTTCTTAGCTCTATCAGTTTTAAATTTGCATATATGTGGATTGCACGTTTCTAAGGTGGTAATTGATTTCATGTTTTGGCGGTAGCAGGCAAGCTAATTTATGAGAGTTATTAGATGTAATGTCTTTGATCAGTTTTTTTACACTTCGTGGTGCGTCTTGACTTGAGTGTTTCAATTTCCAGTACGGCGAGAGCTTCTTCATATTTCTTTTGGGGAAGGATGATTGACAATGCTCTTTTTTGAATCCTTTCCAGGAACTCACTTAGGTACTGTGGAAGGTTGAATTGATATACCTCACAAGCATACCCAACCACTGATCTTATGCAAGCAATATAAAAAGAGCACAGTTCCTTTTCCTGTATTCTTGCGCGTTTTAGCAGCTGGATTAGGAAGTACAATCTCTTGGATGCTTTGTTAACGACGTACTCAATGTGAGCATTCCATTTTAGGTCTGAGCTGATGATTAAGCCAAGTAATTTCGCACTTTGTACTTTCTCAATAAGTCTGTCATCGATCTGGATGGGATCGTGATTGTGACCATCTCTAGTGAAGTCAAAACGCAATTCTTTGGTCTACGTTGGATGGATTTCAAAACGGTTGGTGGATGCCCATTCATGAATTGTGTTTACTGCAGATTGTAGTGAACTTGACGCTCCCTTTCTAATGGTTTCAGAGAGGGTGGTATCATCTATATACTTCCATAGAGTAAATGATGGAGTAATGCTCAGGTCGTTGATCATTAAGAGGAATTAATAGCCACGGACCAAGCATGCTTCCCTGTGGAACTCCTGCTGGAACATCTTGCCAATCAGAGAAAGCATTGTTCACTTTAACTCGCTGTCTTCTGTTAGTTAGAAAATCCATAATCCAATTTAGTGTAGGTGTTGATATATTAAGATGTTGTAATTTTTTAACAAGAATATGGTGGTCTACAAGGTCGAATGCTTTTCTGAAGTCAAACATTATTGTGCGGACACATGATCCATTGCCATCAGTGTTTGAAGACCAGTTATGAAGCATAGATAACAAAGCCATAGGAGCTGAGGATTTGTCTAGACCTCCAAATTGGTCATCTTTAATCACAGATTTCATGGCTTCTTTAAGTTGCCTTTCAATAACAAACTCCTCAGCTAATTTGGCTAAAAGTGGAGTAAGCGAGATTGGACGTAGATCATTGTTGATATCTTTAACTGGTTTCACCTTTGGTATGGGAACAACATTCGCTGATTTCCACACTGATGAGACATTTTCCTCCATAAAATTTAGAATACTATCGAGTTAGGCAACGATATGAATTTCAGATGCTCATGCATTGCCAAATGTGGACCAAATGGAGTTCTCAAATAGTCACACAAGAGCGCGCAAATCATTGTTGCGGCTCGCGTTACGCAATCGGACGGTCATAGAATACTAGAGTGATGCAATGTAATTCAGGTGACTTCTGCAAGAAAGATATTTTTGTGAAACCTACCAATTATACTATATACTTTTATACTCCTAAAGATACTTTAAAAAAATACTTTGCAAACACTTGCACATACAATTTTTCGTTGAGCGGCTCGCGCTTCGCGCTCACTTTTCTAAAATCGTTTGACTTCCCTGGCTTCGAATTTACTCAAATAATCCTCCACCATCTCATTTTTCGAACCTCCGATGCTTTATCTCAATATATATTCAGTTCCGAAAAATGCGAGTTCCGATTCCAGCAGCTGTTTCAATCACAGCCGTATACGAAACGTCCGTAATTTCTGGCAATGAGCATGAGGCTCAGGCTTGTAATTTATCGTCTGAATTTCGTTTTATAAATGACAGCGTTTCTGATCAAACATGCAAGTGGTTATTGAAAAATACTTTATGGGAAGTCTTTTAACTGCTTCCTCTCTGGTATTTTACGCACGGCCAGGAATGACCTCTTAAAAAGCCTTAGGATACGAACAATATCTTAAAGTCCTGTTCAAGTGACAAATATTTAATTTGAATCGAGCATGAGACAGATTTTTCGCCATGCTATTTTATGGTTCTTGATTGACCAATTGTATCCATGTCACTTGATTAGTTACATTTACAAATTTCTAAAGGTACGGTAATACGAGACACAAAAACATCCAACTTGTCGCGCAACATTGCTGCGAATCAAGTTGGAATGCTGCTCGTTTTACCACCAGCGATACAGACCTGCCGCGCAACAAAAACCCTTGCTACAAGTTGGAAAAGTTTGCTAGAAAAAGTTGAAGAGGGTTCTACTTTTGGTCGCAAATTCGTAATTTGTTGCTCGTTTTATCACCCAAAAACTAAAAATCCCAACTTGTAGCGCATCAGAATGAAATTTTTGACCAATCACAGCAATGTGAAGCCATTTTGATGCGCTACAAGTTGGCATTTTTTGTTTTTGGGTGGTAAAACGAGCAACAAATTACGATTTTGTGACCAAAAGTAGATGGTTTGAATTTCGTTTTTATAATTAACTGTTTTTCTGATCAAACATAGAGGTTTACAATATATATATATATATATATATATATATATATATATATATATATATATATATATATATATATATATATATATATGAGCAATGTCAGCACAAAAGGGGTCTTCAACTGTTGTCACAGGAGTGGTTTAGGCGATGTTTCAGAGAGCTTGAAATCAAGCAAACAACAAAGGGGTACAAGTGCCTAAAACCCCTTTTGAGATAATACCACTCACTTTACAAACTAGAAGAGTCCATGCGGTGTTAGAAGGCGCGGCTTTTAATGCAGAATTTTCTGGATTTATTATCTAGGGAAAGGCATCTCAAGCAGTAGATTTCAAGCCCCCTGTTCCTGAATCGTTAGTTTCTAACGGACATACACTGTGCCGCTAGCGAGTCTAGAGCGCGCAAAGTCTTCACTGCGAAGCAGAGGTCCGGCAAACGTTGATCAGTTTTCAGTGACTTTATTTTTGGTTTGAGCTGCTGTATGCTAGTTCTCGCCCTCCTAGGTCGTTATAACTGTGGTAGGCAAAGTATAGGAGGGAACCATTTGACAAAGACTTTACAAACTAGAAGAGTCCATGCGGTGTTAGAAGGCGCGGCTTTTAATGCAGAATTTTCTGGATTTATTATCTAGGGAAAGGCATCTCAAGCAGCAGATTTCAAGCCCCCTGTTCCTGAATCTTTAGTTTCTAACGGACATACACTGTGCCGCTAGCGAGTCTAGAGCGCGCAAAGTCTTCACTGCGAAGCAGAGGTCCGGCAAACGTTGATCAGTTTTCAGTGACTTTATTTTTGGTTTGAGCTGCTGTATGCTAGTTCTCGCCCTCCAAGGTCGTTATAACTGTGGTAGGCAAAGTATAGGAGGGAACCATTTAACAAAGACTTACAAACTAGAAGAGTCCATGCGGTGTTAGAAGGCGCGGCTTTTAATGCAGAATTTTCTGGATTTATTATCTAGGGAAAGACATCTCAAGCAGCAGATTTCGAACCCCTTGTTCCTGAATCGTTAGTTTCTAACGGACATACACTGTGCCGCTAGCGAGTCTAGAGCGCGCAAAGTCTTCACTGCGAAGCAGAGGTCCGGCAAACGTTGATTTTCAGTGACTTTATTTTTGGTTTGAGCTGCTGTATGCTAGTTCTCGCCCTCCAAGGTCGTTATAACTGTGGTAGGCAAAGTATAGGAGGGAACCATTTAACAAAGACTTACAAACTAGAAGAGTCCATGCGGTGTTAGAAGGCGCGGCTTTTAATGCAGAATTTTCTGGATTTATTATCTAGGGAAAGGCATCTCAAGCAGCAGATTTCAAGCCCCCTGTTCCTGAATCGTTAGTTTCTAACGGACATACACTGTGCCGCTAGCGAGTCTAGAGCGCGCAAAGTCTTCACTGCGAAGCAGAGGTCCGGCAAACGTTGATTTTCAGTGACTTTATTTTTGGTTTGAGCTGCTGTATGCTAGTTCTCGCCCTCCAAGGTCGTTATAACTGTGGTAGGCAAAGTATAGGAGGGAACCATTTGGCAAAGTGAGCAATGTCAGCACAAAAGGTATCTTCAACTGTTGTCGCAGGAGTGGTTTAGGCGCTGTTTCAGAGAGCTTGAAATCAAGCAAACAACAAAGGGGTACAAGTGCCTAAAACCCCTTTTGAGATAATACCACTCATATATTTTTGTCTTTTTGGGAGAATAATCTTCCATATAATACAAATGGGTACATGATAAAACCAGGGACCATAATCTGACATATAATACTAATGGCGACATAATAAAACCAACCTTACACTGGGACCATAATCTGCAATATAATACTTACAAGACGCCCAAGTGGCGCACACTCGGTAAATCTTGAGAAGCCATTGCCCCTCACAGCCATTTCATGCATAGTGACGTTAACAAGTAAGCATAAGCATACCAGCATCTAAAAGATTAGAACCTGCCAAAAGAGTGTGTTACTCTTCCCGAAGCGATATGTGTCTGACTGTAATGTTACCGAGATCTGAGCAAAAAAAAGTAGAAATCCTAGTTCGGTCGCTGTAAGCAAGAGATTTGCGTCGCGTACCGAAATTTCGAAATTAATCGTGTCGCTTCAGAGCCAGTTTTGAATCTTTAATCGACTGACTGTATACTTTGAGAATTAGCAACTAATACTTCAGATAGAATAAAGTAAGAGACTTTTTGGCTGACCCGTTAGCACACGGAATTCTTAATCGGCTAACGTGTGTTGCTATGTACGTTTCCATTTAATTCAAAAGCTTTGGGAATAAGATTCTATGTCTTTTATCACGTGTAATTTTTTGAAACAAAAGTTCTTATTCACTAAGTTTTTAAATCGAGTACATATCAACGTTTCAGAACCGATTAGCTCTATGACCCCATCAGTTGCATGTTTATCAAAAACTCGATCGATCGTAATTTCAATGACCGTGGCTAGCTGACGCCTTCTGAAGCGCTTTCTAAGTGCAACGAAATTGTATGTGCTTTGAGCGTCTTTAGAGAACACTAAATCTCCTCACACAATGTTCTTAACCGGCCCTTTCCGTTCTGCTTTTGTGGAAAGAACACAACTCTTATACAATAGCAGTTCTTGTAAAGTTCGTCGACTCAGCCATTTCCAAAAAATCCACTTTCAACGTCTATAGAGAACACTAGTTCACCACAGACAAGGACAGACTCCTTATACATATGCAGTTCTTGTACAGTTCGCAGGCTGACCCTTTTTAACTCGTGGATTGAAAATCCATGAGTTATTGTGAGGGGTCGAATATGCAAATGAGTTAGCTTACTACTTCGTGTTTGACAACACGAAATGGCACTATTCAATCTATCTATTGTCTAACTAGAATGGTGCCATACATAGAGTAGTAACCTATTGTGTCACTCACTCACTCACTCACTCACTTAATAAAACCATTTAATTCAGTACACAAGTTAAATACTCGAGGCGCTGACCAAAAAATATTAAAGGTTCCAATGGTTACCACTAATGCTGGTATGAGAACTTTTGCTTTCACTGGCGCCAAAGAATGGAACAGCCTACCAAAAGAATTCAGAAATGCAAGCAGTATAGCTTCATTCAAAAGACTGTACTTAAACGCAAAGTTTAAGGAATTAAAGAGCGACATTGAATGACATTTTAAAATATTTCCCAAAAAAAAAAAAAAAAAAAAATCTTATGTTATATGTTATTTATAATGAACTGTTATTATTATTTATTATTCTTGCATGTTTTTTAGGGCCTGGATGAAAATTACTTAAATGTAATTCTAGTTACCCTAATCAAATAAAGTGTTATTATTATTATTATTATTATTCAAGATTTATAGGTGAAATATGAAATCGATTTATCCGAGTGGGATATGAAACCCACAGTTTAGCTTTTTTTGAGTCTGCGCAAACGAAGCAACGTGTGATGCACTCTATAACGCTTCGATTCAAGATTTATATGTGAAATATGAAATCGATTTATCCGAGTGGGATATGAAACCCACAGTTTAACTTTTTTTGAGTCTGCGCAAACGAAGCAACGTGTGATGCTACAGGTGGGATTCCTCTTGTGTACTCGTTATTGAACCTGACTTGAACAACTCGAAAAACTTAACGCTACGAATAATTGCTGCCTGTATGTTATCACCGAACGATGAAGTTCTCTGTATTTATAGAGGGAAATAATTTGTTTATTTATTGCTACTGTGGGAACTTCACGGCCGCTATGCAAGCTAACCTGAATGAGCTTGAATGTGTTCTGCAATGGAATCTGATGAAAACCTAACGTTCAGTAATATTGTTGGTGCCTAAGAAATCATACAAGCCTAAAGGAATTTAAAAATTCAAGAATAAAAGCGAATCGAATTTGAAAAGGTAAGCTTTTTAAGCAAGTTGAAATGACCAAATAGAGTCACATTAGTGAGGTTTATGACTAGAAATTCCTTGACTTAATTTTAATTTTAATGTCGACAGGCGTGCTCTCACTGTGTGTCGGCTGTTCGGAGAAATGTTGACAATATATTTCTTGTTGCTTGCTACATTTTGTATTCCACTTCTCTACTTGGAACAATTTCCATCGCATCTTGAGGCATCTTTGAGCTATTCGATACTCAGACTACGTGAAAACCGCTTTCTGAATGGACTTGTGTTTGACTTAATGGCAATGAAACAAGCGACAAAGATCCTCATGGTATTCCAGATTCAAAGCCATCAAAGCTGTTAGTGTTTGTACTCTATCAGCACAAGAGTAAATGTAAAAATAAAAATCAAACAAAAACATTTTTGCCGTCTGAAACTGGCTGTCAACCGAGCCGCCAGATCCGAGCCATAGGAAACGGATTGAGTTTAAGTTACTTTAATAGTGGCTGTGAAGACTACTTCTATAAAATAATTTCTTTTATTCATAGTGACATTTTGTTTCATGGAGAAAGGTGAATTTTTTCTGTTTATCTTTGCTATTCGAGGGTTAAAACCGTAAATATGTAATATATACAAAAAATCCTTCCACCATATTAATTAATGCCGCCGTGGCATAACGGTTAGTGTGTCTGCTTTCCAACCCAATGCTCGGAGTTCGAGGCTTAGAAAATCGATAATTTTTTTTATTCTTTTTCTCTCGCCGATTTTTACCTTATCACTATTTTTTCTTCTTTTATAGCTCTACAATCAAATTTTTTGCTAAAGAAACTAAAATTATTATTATTTGACCATTCCAACTGAATCGAACTGAATCGCATTTTCACTTGTCCGAGGCAAGCCTGGGCACTAGAGAGTCAGCGATCCAAACGAACAAATTCGATTTTTTGCGAGGAAAAATAATATATTATCGACCAGTTTCTGCAAATAGATTTATCAAAACATGTAGCACACCGTGTAAAGTAGGAGAAAAAGCTCGAACTTTTATATTTTGAGGATATTATGTGTCGAGAAAAGCTGCAAAGAACAACGCTAAATTTGAATGGCTGATTTTTGGTGTTCGTTTTCCGCGTAGATTTTTATCATGAGATCTTCTCTAAATCTTTAAACAATACGCTTACCCCCTGATTTTATAAATGATTTATGCCTACAATTTTATAAACTTTTCAAACAAAGAAAAAAATACTTTTATCGTTTCGATTTTGGGTCAATTCATTCAATTCTGGGAGGACACATTTTCGCATATTACTTTTGATCTTTCGATTTTTCGGCAAATTTTTCGCCAATAACTTAGTTCAAGCGTTTAACTGCGTCATAGGCTATCATTTTGCGTGCTTTTAAATACATTTGGTTGTTTCGAAGCTCTTATGATTTGACCAGATTCCGGCGGTCATCAGTTTTGCAAAATGTGTCCAAAGCACCCCACATCTCCCTCCTCATAACTCAAGAGTGACCTCGGTGAAACCCCTTTTATTTCACATTTTATTTTCACCTATGGACCTCGTCAAACGAATTTAACTTCGCAATTCGCAAAATGTATTGTTCATGGGATTACTTGTGCTCATTGTGATTGTTCAATCCACGAGTTACTTCGCCATTGGCGGGTTGATTAATATTGTTTCTACTTTGACCGCGTCTGTAAAAGACTAATTCACCACACTAAATGTTCCCTAGCCTGTGAACAGGTCCCTTCCCTTCCCCTGAGCCTGTTCACAGGCTAGATGTTCTCCAGCAGTCCTTTGCGTTCGTATCTGACCTGTTGACCCACCGTCTGCTTTGGCCAATCACATTGCGTGATTGCTAATCTCGACGTTTTCATTAACTTATTAACTTGGCGTTGCATTTTCTAACTCGGATTTACCGAGTAGTGAGGACAATGATAAAACCAATCTTACACAAGGACCATAATCTTCCATATAATAATAATGAATAAATAAATGATAAAGCCTATCTTACACTGGGACTATCATATTACTAATGGGGACTTGATAAAATCAATCTCACACTAGGACCATAATTTGCAGGCCTAGAATACTAATGAAGACAATAATAAAGTCAATCTTACACAAGGACCATAATCTTTCATATATCTACTAAGTCCTAGAAGGTTTAGCCGTTGGCCTTCATTTCGCGATGAGAAAATGGCCATGAAGTGTTTGAGCAGAAATGGACTGATGGTGCCCCGGTTCACCTGGCTAAAAGTCGGAAAACATTCGGCTATTTTCTGTCGTAAAGATATCGACAGCATTCGTCTGCTATCGTGAGATTGACGAAGTATGTTTGTGATTCCATGTTTGTTTGTAACACAAGCCGTCGGGCGTAAACCTTATTCTTTCTGGACATAATGTTTTCATCAGCGGAAGGGCTGGTACGGGAAAAACTTTCACAACAATTAAGTAATGCTGCAGTGTAGCATGAAGGTTTTTGAAATAATCAAAGAGGAAACGCACTTGTAAGAAATATCGAGGAAAATGCAATTTCTGATTTATCAATGTAATGCAGAACTATTTGCCGCTGAGTCCCACTGATCGAAAACCTTCAAGCGGACACCCCGCCATACAGATCCCACCCTTGGTTGTCTTCTATAAGTTAACTACGTTGAATCCTGATAAATCTGCGGGACCTGATGATATACCTTGCTGGCTTCTAAAAGAGTATGCTGACATCCTCGCCACACCTATATCTTCAATCCTGCCATCCTGGTGACGTCTTTGCCATTATTTAAGAGATCATTAATTATTCAAATATGTCTTTTGGCGCGAACCTTTGGAAAAAGAAGTCACACTCCCACCCACCCTTCCTGTTTACTCATTGGTTATCCCTGCTAGTTTATGGCTCGTCAGGGGTGACTCTCCATATCTTAATTAATGCCAATAAGTAAACAGGATGGATTATGTACTTTTTTCCAACACAATGACGTTGCACGATACTTTCTTTTATGGTGAGAGACCTTGCTCAAATTGTCCGCTCGGGCTCGCTTTTCACAAAGGCCATAGGCTCGGGCTCGGATTTATTTCAAAGCTAAAGGCTCGCGCACGGGGTAAAAAACATGGGGTTCGCAGGCTCGGCGAGTCTCGGATTTTACCATTCTATACCCATTCAAGTAAATGTTTTCGACTTTAGACAATTTTTATTTGAAACGAAAAGAAAAGACTGATTTAAAAAAAAATGATTTTTTAATCAGATCTTTTAGCTTGAAGGGGGGTCGCGGGCACCCTTTGACCCCCTGGTTACGCCACTGGATGATTTGAATTTCGTTTTATAAATAACTGTTTTTCTGCACAAACATGTTAGAGGTTTAAAAAAATATTTTTTTTTCGTCTTTTTTTAACTCCTAACCCGTATCACGTTTAGTCCTCTTTAATATTTTACGCACGACCAATACTGATTCCTTTAAAAAACCGTAGCATACTAAAAATCTCCGGCTTAAAACCCGGTTAAGTCACAAATATCCCATTTGATTCCAGTTTATCAAAGATGATAATTCGTAAATGAATGCAGCGATGATTTTAACGACGTGAATCAGTATGTACACAATTAGGAAAAATTCGATAGTGTCTTCTAATTCAATACAAAAAATTTTAACAGTTGCTTCATTATTACACATAGCAAAAGGTTGTAATTCGTTATTCATGGTCTGAATTTCGTTTTATAAATAACTGCTTTTCTGACCAAACATGTTGGAGGTTTTTGAAAAAAAAATTTTTTTGGACGACTGTTAACTCCTAACCCAATGGGTTAGTGGCTTAAACTGTATCACGTTTAGTCCTCTTTAATATTTTACGCACGGCCAATACTGATTCTTCAGTAAAAAACCGTAGCATACTAAAAATCTCTTAAAACCCGGTTTAAGTCACAAATATCCCATTTGATTCCAGCATATCAAAGATGATAATTCATTTATTCTTTGATTCTTGATTGATCAATCGTACCAATGTCACTTGACGACATTAGCAAATATGTAAGGCTTGTAATTATCATTGATTAACGAGCTCTGACTAGTTCCCTTAAGTTTTTCCTCGTTGTTTTTCTATCCTTGCAGCCAGCTGAGTTGAATGCATTCCCCGAAAAGGATTATGTGTCAGCTATTTTGGTTAGCATTTCCTATAAATCTGATCTGAGAAAGAAAAAAAACATTTTTTGATATTACCAGTTGAAAACCTATTTTTGTATACACCTATTTCAATAAACGTTGTCGGTATCAAGCCAACGCGACTCACCCGAAAGGGAGCATGGGAAGTAATTATTAAGGCTATAAAACGAAAAAAAAAACAACAACACAAGATTGCTCAAATTCAGCTTGCTCTGGCCTTATACACTAAAGAATTTCACTTAATGATGCTAAAGTCAGTACCAAAGCGGAAAAGAAAGAAACGCTTAGCTGCTACCCATACTCCTTTTCGGTCTAGTCGCGTGGGCTTGAGGCCTCTCGTACGACAACGTTTTTTGAAATAGGTGTATCATTATCAACTAATGGAACATCATGCCCACGTTGCAGCATTGCAGCATAAGCAAAAGTCCTAAACACAAGCAAATACATCCATTTTGAACTCAATCGGTTCTCTGAAATTGCCAACTCTACGGAAAGACCACCTTCCATACAAATAGCTTTGATAAAATAAACGATTTATAAATCTCTTTAGAAATAACATTGCTAAAAATAAGAACTTATTCAGTCTACATAATCAATTTTCTTTTCGTTACCTTGAAATGGTGACTAGATTTTCTCATAAACGATCTGCTTGATGAGGGTCTGGATAGGGTGGTATCAATGTCAGTTGTCAGTTAAAATTTCGGCTATTTGTAAGTTGTCAGTTAAATTTTGGCGCTTTTTGTCAGTTGTCAGTTAATTTGAAATTAATGATTAACCAATAATTTTTCCTCCAGTTTTGGCTGTTTATTTACCTTCCATGAAGCTGTTTTTATCATTTTCTTCCTTTTTCTTTTCAAGATTTAATATATTTCGTTTTTCTAGGAGATAACTTTCTTACTCGAAGCAAATTTTCTCAGTTTTACTTTGGATCTAGATCTAAAGGTTTCATATTGAGCCCGGCCATGTACCAATCAATAAAAATCGATCTGATCGGAAACTAATCGAATTAATCGATATTAATAAATATTAATCACTTGATTACGATTGATTAATATCGGAAATCGGTGATAATCAATACTCACAGACCATATGTTCCTCTAATCATCTCGATTATGATCGATTAATTATCAACACATATTAATTTTGTGAAAATTGATGGTAGTCGAAAATCGATAATCACACATTTCTGAGTTATCGATTCTCATCAATTTCCGATATTAATCGATTGATTAACATTAAATATCGGATTATCGATTGGTATGGCCGAACATTGTGTAACGTCGGCTCCACAATAATTGGATTTTTATTGGTCCCAGGTTATTTGTTTTTGTGCGACATGCTGGAATTGCATTTTGAAAATAGGCTACGTACAGTCATGCTTTGCATTGGAGTTTGTATCAAAGACAAGTACGTGTTATATCGAAAATCAATAACATTTAAATCGATAACACTTAGAGCAAAATCCAAATAGCTTGTTTCATTTCGATGTTTGAATTAACAATCTTGCTAACATATAAATGTTGTTTAAACTGATTTTTTTAAGCAGTGGACTTGTCAGTTATTTAAACTTTTGGTGGGATGTGAAATAGCCATTATACAACGATAAAGAAAATAAAAAAAAACAAAAGAGGACAAAAAAGAGATAAAGAACAGATCGAAAGATCAGGAGATAGATACTGAAGGCTTTTCAATTTCAATATTCCACAGGGACGGCGGAGCAGTTTTTCAAGTGGGAGCTAAACGATTTCCTGCCCACCCCTCCCCTATCAATTTTCACTTTTTATCGTTAAATAAATCGAAAAGAAAATTTCAAAACTTTAAACGTTTCCCGTCAAAATTACCAATGGTGAAAGTGAACGGCAAATAAGAGGAAAGCAGGGGCAAAGGTTTACTGAGCTAAGCTATAATAGCTTACCAATTAAATGTGAACGCGCAAACGGAACTGACAGGAAATAAAGCTAAAGATGAGCATAAACAATCCAGTTTGTCGACATAAATTTAACTGCCGTGATCGCAGTTAAATCAAATTTCGCAAAACTTTTCAATGTGTAAGGAGGGAAACTACAATCCTACATTCACTAGCTACAGATTTCAATATTATTAATTATCAATTTATAAGCCACATTGAACCCGTATAGATTTCATACGTATCAATTTGGAAACATACCATTGGATTCGTTAGTTGTACCATAGGCTGATAAGTTTTGTAGTTCGAACTTCAATTGACCATCAGTGTCGAATATCCTCCCAGGCCAGTGCAAGTTCTTTTGTGCCAGAAATTCTTTAGATGTTTCTCGAAAGATTCCACTGATTCCAAATCATTTGTATAGGGTATACGACTATTCAGTGGCGCTCAAAAGCAGCGTCCCGCTGTATTAACATATAGAAACCTATGTTTATGATGGCCTTTATGGCCGCCATCTCTGACCTACAAGGCAGTTTTTAAAAGGTGACAAGCAATACCACGGGACTAAGGTCAAGTTGAGGTCAAGTAGTAACCAAAAAGTTATCTATCAGTTTTACAGTACAGCTACAGAAATCCATGTTGATATCGGTTTTTGAGCGAAAACTGTCAAAACTGAATAAAAAACAATTTTGACCATCCTTCCATTGAATAGTCATAGGCAAAGGAAATGTCAGTTGTCAGTTAAATTTTAGGCCATTTGTCAGTTGTCAGCTAAATTTTTGGCCATTTGTCAGTTTCAGCTAAATTTTTGGCCATTTGTCAGTTGTCAGTTAACCCCATCCAGACCCTCCTTGATACATGCTCCGACTCTCAGTAAAAACTCAGGAATCAGCCAAGAGAAAACGTCGCTTACAACCTTGGAAACGCTTAGAATTTCTCAAGATGATGATCAGTAGTGTCGATAGCCATTTCTTTGTTTGAAATTGTGGGCTTCAAGTGCCTCAGATTCGTATTTATAGTAAATTTCTGCTCAAGACTGTAGCTCCTCGGACTAAGTCAGTGTTGTTTACTCCTCAAAACTCCTCAAAACTTTGTTTTCCATTCAAAGAGAACTTCACATTAGCAAAGAGATCGGCAATTTGAAGCAATGATGAAATTTTCTGTCGTATTTCTTTACATTTAGTAGGAAACAAACTCACAATTTGAAGGACTTTGACTGTCGTTTTGTCAAAATAGATGCTTTTTCCCGCCACTCGGCAGCGCGTCCGCTAACAGAAAAGGCGCGAATTTCTCGTACTTTTTTATTTGACTTGGAAATACTTTAATTAAACTCTCTATTATGTCTTCTATAATAGCAAAATGGTTTTACAGCATTCTAGAAAATGAGGCATTCGTATTTTATTTTATTGCTAATCAAAATAGCATTTCAAATCCTCGATTTTGATTGGTTGACCTTGGGATTGTTGCGAAGGTCAACTCAGCTGGAGATAAAGAGGA